>CAJHNH020001001.1:592811-682811 GCA_905116865.2 Candidula unifasciata | reverse complement strand
CTCTCTATCACACAGATTTAGTGCCCTTACTCTCACAAAGACCAAGCAACCCTACTCACCCACACAGACCCAATACCCCCTCCCACAGATGGGCCCTGCACCCCCTTCTCTCCCCCCCTCCCCCCCAACCTTTCCCAGTCTTAGTACTCTACTGCACACTCAGTTTCCTACTTTCTCACACACTCAGTCCCCCACTCTCCCACACAGACCAAGAACTCCCGCTTTCCCATGCATTACCGTGACCCCAAAAACATGTCTACTTACAGTAACATGGCACCAACGACAATGTAAGCCGGTCACTCCGTTATAAGATTTGATGGATTTCCTGCAGCGGTCACACTTGCCCGCACAGTTGCCCTCCACCCAGTGGTGATTCATCACCTGTACATCAATACACAAGAAATAAGCAAGGAACCACCAGACAGAACCAACTCATTGATGATGAGTGGTGAGAAATAAAAATAATGGACAGAAAGTTTCTTAGACAAAGATACAGGGTTGATAGCTATAGGGGACATCAGATGGAGATACCTTGGGCCGTGAAAATTCTGTGATTTTTTTTTATCTCGCTGACCACAAATGATGTCACTGGACAGTCCAATATTTTAGATGATGGTAAGAGCATGTTTTCTGTGCTTTACCCTGTTTCTTCCAAGGCCAAGGTTTTCGTGCATTTTCCTAACCCTAACCCTAACCAAAACTATACACTTAATCTACCACCCCCCTGAAATATTTGACTGTCCCGTGACCTGTGGATTTCCCCTGTTCTTCTTCCTGTTCTTCTTTTTAGCATTCACCAGTTGTAAACTCCGGCAGAAAGATATGGTTGTTCATCCACTTCTGGACTTTGGTCTTCTTCTAAAACATGCACATCCATTTTACAGATCTGGTTTATTTAGATGAAGACTCTTGGTCCCTCACCTCTCAGGCAGATGCACTCTGACTTCTTGGTCCCTCACCTCTCAGGCAGATGAACTCTGACTTCTTGGTCCCTCACCTCTCAGTCAGATGCACTCTGACTTCGAAGGAAACATCCCTAATTAGTCACTTTCTACAACCTGCCTGTTAGGGGGCAGAGGTCTATTTTTGTTGTTTCTCACAATGGGGCCCTGGAACCCTCATTGAAAGCCCACCACATCACCACACAAGTTACCAAAAATGGCCACTAAGAAAACAATAACATTTTCTCTGCCTGTCTTCAGTCTATTTAACTCTTTGAGTCCCAAGGAACGCATCATACGTTTATAGGTTACTAAAAAGCCCAATCAACCCATGATGTGCCAATTTTACGTCTGTTTTGACTACCCCGTGGGCCTGTGATGCTAAACCCTCTGGGATTCAAAGAGTTAAAGCACAGTGTGTATCAAATACATCTGATCACAGGTTGTCTGCAACTTCTTACTTCAGTAAGTGGTAGTAGCAATTTATAGAAAGATATCCTGTTCAACTCACCTTGGTTATAATGAGAATATACATAGGTTGTTTTTTATTTTGTATTCAACTTTCTAACTGCTAGTTCACTGTTTCTGCATGATATAGTAAACTGGAAGTAAATCTATACACTTCACTGTATAGTGGAAACAAACCTGTGTTAACACATAGTATACCGTAAATAAACCATGTGTGACACACAGTGAACAGGGAATAAACCATGTGTAACAAATAGTATACTGGAAATAACCTGTGTGACATATAGTATACTGGAAATAACCTGTGTGACATATAGTATACTGGAAATAACCTGTGTGACATATAGTATACTGGAAATAACCTGTGTGACATATAGTATACTGGAAAAAACCTGTGTGACATATAGTATACTGGAAATAACCTGTGTGACATATAATGTACTGGAAATAAACCTGTGTGACATATAGTATGCTGGAAATAACCTGTGTGACATATAGTATACTGGAAAAAACCTGTGTGACATATAGTATACTGGAAATAAACCTGTGTGGCACACAGTGTACTGGAAATAAACCTGTGTGACATATAGTGTGCTGAAAATAAACCTGTGTGACATATAGTATACTGGAAATAAACCTGTGTGACGCACAGTGTACTGGAAATAAACCTGTGTGACGCACAGTGTACTGGAAATAACCTGTGTGACATATAGTATACTGGAAATAAACCTGTGTAACGCACAGTGTACTGGAAATAACCTGTGTGACATATAGTATACTGGAAATAAACCTGTGTGGCAAATAGTATACTGGAAAAAACCTGTGTGACATATAGTATACTGAAAATAACCTGTGTGACATATAGTATACTGGAAAAAACCTGTGTGACATATAGTGTACTGGAAATAAACCTGTGTGACGCACAGTGTACTGGAAATAAACCTGTGTGGCACACAGTGTACTGGAAATAAACCTGTGTGGCAAATAGTATACTGGAAAAAACCTGTGTGACATATAGTATACTGGAAATAACCTGTGTGACATATTGTGTACTGGAAATAAACCTGTGTGACATGAAGCAAAGGGAGAACAAACCTGAGAGGTTTTCTTTGATTTCACATATGTTGTAATACATGAGGCGGGAGCCCTCTGCACGCACCTCTCATGAACTGTGTATTTACAAACTGAGGAAGAGAGACATCAACCTCAACACCTAGATACAGAAAAGCACATAAAATGACATATTAAAAAACCATAATCATCATACGTCTTGCTAGACTTGGTAAGCTCAATCTCTCTCTCTCTCTCTCTCTCTCTCTCTCTCTCTCTCTCTCTCTCTCTCTCTCTCTCTCTCTCTCTCTCTCTCTCTCTCTCTCTCTCTCTCTCTCTCTCTCTCTCTCTCTCTTCTGATCTCTGTCTTAAGTGTTATGAGTTATTCCTATCCATGATATTTACTTTTTTTTTTTTTAAGTAATGAACATGTCTTGAAAGAAACTGATTCATAGAGAGAACTGATTGCTTACATCAGAAAGAGACAATCTACATTCTTTGGTCATGCGATGAGAAGGAGAAAAATGGAGTCCATTGTAACAGTAGGAAAGTTGGAGGAGAGGAGAGGCAGAGGGAGACTGAGAGAAAAGATGCTGGACAGTCTGACATCATGGCATGGAGAATCTTCTAGTCAGAGCTGATTAAAAATAGGCAAAACAGAAGGTTGTGGATAGGCATGACTACCAACTAACGAATGGCACGAACTATGAGGAGAAGAAGAAAAAAAAGATATTTACTGATGAGGAAACAGTGACGGAGGATGCAGTTCCTAGAAAAATGAGGCAGAGGCAGACCTCCTCCGAAGCGGATACAGGACACTCGAAATGTCTCCAGAACGTGGGGCTGGGGAAATGGCTAGAGAAGATACCTTCAGGCCTGCGCGGAGAGAGTGATGTTCTTTGATGATAATGATGATATTTTTCACGCCACTTCACTTCCATCCTCCAGAATTATTTTCCTTGATCTGCTTCTTCTGCTACTGACCTATTCATAACAGTTAAGGCATGTGTGTACAACTGATTCTCAAGCCACTGGAAGGTAGCCATGGCTGCCTCTACCTCAATTCTCAAATTAGACGTTGACTAGACATTGTCATATAGACTGGCTGTTTCTGCATGACTTGGTGGTGAACTGATGTATGACAAGCTAGATGTTTTGAGGGCCCTTAAGGGACGAGTGAACAGTGCAGAGGCACAGACAGGTCATTTGGGTCAGAGGAGACCTGTGCTGCAAGAAGTCACCAGGAGATCTGGCCGACGCTCAACACTCAAGGGACAATGCGAGAGGGCTATAAAATCAGACGTTTACTGGCACCATCGGAACTGGAACTCTTTGCTTGCTGCTGAAGATGGGGACGGAGTGCTTATGGAAGCATTCAGAGTGCTATGATGTCGATTCCTAAAACTCAATATTCATTATAGCTGAGTAAAGAACTGACATCACAGAACTTTTGAAATTCCTTTAAGCGCTCCATCCCAATCTTCAGCAACCAGTTCAGAGCTCAATGGTACCAGTAGCAGTCTAAATGTATGTCTGTGCTGCCTTGACTCTGAGTGTTTGCTAGAACCCCCTGGTAGCTCCCAGCTGCACCGCTCTCTTCAGACAGTGAATGATCTATTCTTGCTTCTGTACCATTCACTTGCTCCCAAAGGGCCTTGACTACATTCAGCTTGTCCTGCACCAATTTACCAGTCAGCCTGTCTGTCTGTTCATTTCCCAAAACACCTTCAATCCTCAGAGAAAATATCCAAAGGAAACAAACTACCTGCAACCTCTGAAGCTATGCTTACTAATACTAGGCTACATGAATCATGCCTGACTCCACCTTTCTCAACATGGTTTGTGAGTCTGTTACAATCATGACATGTGTGTGCATCTGGTTCTCAAGCCAGCAGAAAGATGCACTGACTGCCTCTACCTCCATTCTCAAAACAGATGTTGCGATATTAAATGCCAAGTTTTCAGCAATGACAATGTTCTCCAAAGACAACTATGATCTATCTGCACTTCCCTCTTCCATAAATTCATTACTGATTCTGACTGTTCAAGCTACTCACAGAAACCAATGCAGAAAACCACATCTGGTAGCTCCAAGAGTACTGGTTTAAATTTGCAATGAAAGGATGTTATTGTGTATACTCTAAACACCTTCTAGAAGAAATGCAATAAAAGAAAGGCAGCAAAAAAAAATAGGGCTATATACAAGTCTTCTTCTTCTCCTTCTTCTTCTTTTTCACTGGCTGTAAACTGTTCTGGTTGGTTCTCTGGAATCAAGCCTTGCTCCAGGACTTGAGTTGCATGCATATCTATTATACCGATCTGGCTTATTTGTTTGCAGACTGTTGGTTTCCGTGCCTCATGTTGGTCAGGCCCCAACCCTCCCAGTTGGGATCCTGTGTCCTACTTAACTCTACGCAGCCTCAAACAGAAACAGTAACATTAAACTACACTTCCTGGAAACATGTCACTGCAAAAAAAAGTCGGTTTCAGGGCCTTTACGTGGATGTGGCAATGATAGAAAAGTCAGGTCTGTGGCATCACGGGATGAAAAGGGTTAACAAGAGAACATGGCAAGACTTACATGAACAACAAAGACCTTGTTTGCCTAGACCAACTAGAAGATTAAGACACAAGTTGCAGTAGGCAGGACGGTTAAAATGTTTGAGTCTCCACACATGTGTGCCATCATCTTGGACATTCTGGGGATAACAATGCAACAAAGTAAATGTAACGTTATAACATAACATAACATAACATACGGGGCTGAGTGGTCTCGAGGTATGGTGTCCGCCTTGAGTGCTGGAGGTCCCGAGTTCAACCCCGGTGAAGGCTGGAATTTTTTCATGTGGACTTCTAGTAATTTCCCCTGGTCTCTGGGTAGTGAGATCAGACACCCGTGTGTATTCTAAGGCGTGTAAAAAATACTTTGGCAGTTGAAAATAGAAAAGAGTAGCCTAACGGTGCTGCCCAGGCAAATGTGGAGTTAAAAATCTACCCAAAGTATTGCAGGATCCGCGCCAGTGCAACGGAGTCCACTGTGCTGAGATTCTTCGGACTCAAGCTTGAGTTAGAAGTAGAACCGAGCATTCATGGGGTACAACCGTGGGCCATGATGTTGGTCCGTCAAATAAACATAAACAAACATAACATAACCCTTGACCCGTTGGGGTCGTGGAGGTGTATCACTAGCACACAAAACCCGCCATCTTTCTCTTTCTTCTGCTTGATGAATATGTGTATAATAACTTAGTCCCGTCCATGTTTAGAAGTTGGTCCTCTTAGCTTTAACACTAATTATTCCTCTTGTCCTTTCCTCACAAAACTGAGCAAAGAACTTCAGTCAAATTCACACCAAGTCCTCTTTAGAACTGTCCAAAATTTGGATAAAATTTTCTATGAAATGAGGTAGTCAAGTGAATACCAACCCTCCATTGCATGCATGCTTCACTGCGGAGGACACGGTGAGGAGTACTGTTTAGATTTTTTTTTTTTTTTAGAGATATGCTGGTGTGTTGGGAAATGAACATGCTGACAGAATGGCTGGCTCTGCACAACTTGGTCAAATACTGATGCATGATAAGTCAGGCGTGGTAAGTGTCTTGTGGGAAAGCGTGTACAGTTCAAAGCAGCACATGGATCACCACAGTCTGGTGAGACTGATGCAGCAGGAAGGGACAAGGGGTTCTGGCTGATGCATGAGGCTCAGAGGAAAAGCAAAACGGACGTTTAATCAGAATGCTACTGGCACCATTTTTATTGGAACTCTGCATTGGCTGCTGGAGATGGGGACCGAGTGCTTATGGTAATGCCCTGAGTGCTGTGATGTTGGTTCTTGAATCAACTCAACACAACACATACCAACCCTTTAAAGCTGCTGCTTAGGACATGCATGATAGGTTATAATGCTGCTATTTGCTTCTCTTACACTGGGAGCAGCAATACACAAGTGATCTTTCCTCTCAACCTGCCTATAAACTGCTTATAATTTTTTCCCAGGTTTTTCCATGCTGCAGAGGACGGGCTGGCTGAACTCACGTCTTCACCAAGCTAAATCGCTCCAAAAAGCATCACCATCAATTAAATTTGCTGACTGGCGTGGGAGATCATGCCTCTTCAGAATCTGCGATCCTCAACTAATCATCTTGACACCCCTCCATGTCATGGCAAAAAGGCAGTCAAGAATCACCCCGCGTTGTCTTTATCCGTCTTTCTTTCCACAGATGTGTCCAGTGGTCACAACATGTTCCAGTTTCTTTCTTCTCATATCATACAGGCTGGTATTATGTAAGTAGGTAGTTTCCTAACATATACCAGTGAAAGTTGGGGACCCAGTAATGACATTGAACAAAAGCATTCAAAAACATTTATCTGAGGAAAATGATGAAAATAAAATGGTATGAATTCAAAAGGAGTGAAGAAATAAGAGAAATGTCTGGGCAACCACTGGCATCAACAGTTACAAGAGAGAGAAGATGTCGCTACCTAGGACACATCCTGAGAATAAACTAGCAGAGAAACACCAAAGAGGTATTGAAATGGGAAATAAAATGATTAAGGATTTGAGGATGCCCAAAAGAAACCCTAAAATGAACGCTGGTGAGAGAGGCCAAAGCTGCTGGATTCCATCCATGATATCGCACTTGCTGCACAAGATACAATGGACTGGAGGAATAGACTGTGAGCCACATAAATCAGCACAATAGGATGATAAATGAATGAAAGGTTCCCGCTATCTGTGATAATGTTTTTACTTTCAACCGTTAGGTCAAACAACATAAACCGACTTCCTGACATGATGATATGTGCAACAACACTGGGACCCTCAGCTACTCACCGTATCTAAGCCTAGGAGAACTAACAACGGTATGGTGGTCATACCACCTTTCTTCCACTCTTCCAGTGACACTGTTCCATCCAGGTCGTAATCTATTTCTATCATCATGTCTTGTAATATCTGGGGAAAATACAATTCTATATCACAATCTATTTCAATCAAAGGTAAAGGTAAAGTCAGGAGATGTGAACCAGCGTCATTGCACATGCTTATGAACCATAAGTGCTCTGCCACCATTAAGGACAGCTGATAAGAAACTGTCCGCCTGTGTCGCCGCCGGCACGCAACTCCGTAGCCACAGTGATGTTCCTCCATTTACTCCAGTGTTAACTCTGGTACCCATTACCTAGAGACTGGGTGAGCCCTGGAAACCGCCCAGTTTCAAATACCGGCCGCGGGCTGCAGCGAGTCGCAGCTGGATTTGAAACCGAGTCTCCTATCGACTGCAGTATCGCGGCCCCATCAATCATTATCTACTCAAATCGTCATGTCCAGTAATGTCTAAAATATCGAACAATCCTCAATCACAATATACTTCAATTACTATTTGCTCAAATCATCATGTCTTTTTATGACTAAAATATCGAAAAAACCTCAATCACAATCTATTTCATCAGTATCTAATAAAATCATAATGTCTTGTTATGTCTAAAATATCCAACAATCCTCAATCACAATCTATTTCATCAGTATCTAATAAAATCATAATCTCTTGTTATGTCTAAAATATTCAACAATCCTCAATCACAATCTATTTCATCACTATCTACTCAATCATCATGTCTTATTATGTCTAAAATATCCAACAATCCTCAATCACAATCTACTTCAATCAGTATCTAATAAAATCATAATGTCTTGTTATGTCTAAAATATCCAACAATCCTCAATCACAATCTACTTAAATCACTATCTACTCAAATCATCATGTCTTGTTATGACTCAAATATCAAACAAACCTCAACCACAATCTATTTCAATCATTGCACAACTTCAATTATAATAATCTGTACTCCACTGCAACCCACCAAAACCGACCCCAAACAAAATTAGGTTAGTTGCGTATCCTTTACCGGATGTTGCAGAGCCAACCCCAACAGCCCCTGTCTGTTGTGTGGTTTTTCTAGGCAAATTTACGTCCAGTAGTTTGCCATTGCTTTCTGGACGGTCGGCTTTCTTGATACCACTGTCGAAACCAACGCAAGGCGCATGGCCCGCAGCTGGGATCAAACCCAGCATCCCGGCTTTACGACACAGAGCCGACCAAACAAAATTACAGTCCCTAAACTGTGGGCATCTATTTAACTACAATTTCAAACTTAAAGAACCAATAAGCAGCTGTTAGTCCAGCCTCCTCTGCTGCTGTTCCATTGGTACAATACAAAACCACTGCAATCGTGCCTATTAAAGAATTAGTGTCTTCATAAGCTAAATCAAACTGCAATAATCAATTTAGAACAATCTGTGCCGGTTACTTATATTGTCGAACGGACAGACAGCTTAGAAACAGAGTAGCAGAATACATCCCTACAAACAGCCCCATACATAAATGAATGGAGATCCTGTTAGGCTCGACCAAGTAGTGAGAACCTAACTCTCAGACATGACATCATTTGCTTGACCCCAGGTATGAAACTCATAAGGACTGTGCAGTCTGTGTCATTTACCCCATACTGGATAGGCAATTACTGAAACTGGCAGAAGCTGTAACAATAAAATTGAACAAACCCGCTTTGAATAAACAATTTAATTATGAAATTGTCCCAGTAGTCATGTGACTATCATGAGCTTCCAGCAGTGAGTTGAACAGAAAGACAGTGAAATTTCCCAGGCAATAATTTATGCAATTGATTGTTTGTGTCTGCCTTATTTAAATTAACTAAGTGAAATCGCTGTTCTGGACATGGGATATCACAGACAGAGAAGCCTTATTGACCACACTGCCCACTGGGTGTCAATTAGTCTCATCATCATCAAGTGCCTTGCCAGCTGGTGTAGGCGTTCCTGCATCTCCATAGATGTCGATCTTTGGTGTTCTGGATCAATTCCAAATGATATTCTTCCATGCCCCTGCCTCTTCTTCCGGTGATCTTTTCAGTCATCACAATATTTTCCCAGTGCTCTTTTTCTCATCAGTTGACCAAAGAACTTTGCTTGTCTCCTTTTCTTTGTTGTATATGATGTTCTACTTTCATTAGCCATTTCCAGGCAAGCATTGTTAGTTATTCTGACAGTCCAAGGTATTCTCAACATTCTTCTCAAGAACCACATCTCAGTTGCCTCCAAACTCTTCCTAATTTGTCTGCTCACATTCCAAGATTCACTGCGAGACAACAGAACAGGCTCAATATAACATTTCAGTACTCATTTTCTGATGTTTAATGAGTGGCCAATTAGTCTACATAATATGAATTAAATCAAACATCAACAAAGAATTCCCATAATAATAGTACTAGTTGCAACCTGACTGCAAGTTCACCTGTTTCCCCCATGCCGGTAGAAAACCATCCAAACCCTTTGCTGGCTCACAGCTGAATCATTCTCTCCAATCACAAAAATATCAGACCTGCACAGTTAACCCAAAAAAGCCTAAAGGCTTTAAAAAGGGAGTCTCTTAGTGTTTACCTGGGTTAGAGCCCAACTATTCGCTTCTTTTTCTTCCCATTCACCGGCTGTAAACTCCGACTGAAAGTTCTGCTTGTATATCCACCACTTCTGGACTTTTATCTTGCTTCAGAACTGGAGTTTTGAAAGCACATTTGTTTGACAAAACTGGCTCATCTGTATGCAGACTGTTGGTTCATCGCCTCCCGGGAAGATGTACTCTGACTTCAAAGGAAACTCGCCTAATTAGTTCTCTTGTACAACATGCTTGTAAGGGGCCAGTGACAGAATGAGGCTCGTTAGGGGCCAGTGACAGAATGAGACTCGTTAGAGGCCAGTGACAGAATGAGGCTCGTTAGGGGCCAGTGACAGAATGAGACTCGTTAAGGGCCAGTGACAGAATGAGGCTCGTTAGAGGCCAGTGACAGAATGGGGCTCGTTAGGGGCCAGTGACAGAATGAGGCTCGTTAGGGGCCAGGGACAGAATGAGGCTCGTTATGGGCCAGTGACAGAATGGGGCTCATTAGGGGCCAGTGACAGAATGAGGCTCGTTATGGGCCAGTGACAAAATGGGGCTCGTTAGGGGCCAGTGACATAATGAGGCTCGTTAGAGGCCAGTGACAGAATAGGGCCCCGGTAACCAAAGGAAAGGCCCAGTAATTGATGAGTGAACACTTACAGGTTTGAGTTCGGAAACATCCCATCCCAAGTACTCTGCCACTGACATCATCTGGTTCACTATACAATCAATCTCCTGTGAATCAGACACAATACATGTTTACATAACAATAGATCAAATAATTAGGAAGTTCTTCCAATCATAAGGAAGGCCTTCCAATCATAAGGAAGGTCTTCCAAACATAAGGAAGGTCTTCCAATCATAAGGAAGGTCTTCCAATCGTAAGGAAAACGATCAAGGTGCAGCAAGGAGTGAGAGGGGGGTCTGGCTGACGCTCAACACTCGGGATAGGGACGAGACGGATGGACAATCATACTGTTACTGGTGCCATCTAAATTACAACTCTGCACTTGCTGCTGAAGATAGGGACAGAGCGCTTATAAGAATGCCCTGAGTGCTATAATGTCAGTTCTCAACTAATAATACTTAACAATAGATGATCGCTTAGTTTCTCCTCTTCTAGCCTAGGGTGTCATCACGTTAGTACAGTGGCCTAGCACACTTGCACAGCAGCAAGCAGTTACATGTTCAAACACCAATCAACTTCCTGTGACCGAGTTTATCCCATAACCACTGGCTGAAGGTGCCAGCTCATAGGTCTTGGGTTTGAATCCATATGTAGTTGACCCAATATATATATATATATATATATACACCCACCCTACACACACACACACACACACACACATATGCGCGCGCACACACAAACACAGAGAGAGAGAGGGGAGAGAGAGAGAGACAGAGAGAGAGCATTTTTGGCCTTGTTCATCATCAAAGTCTCTGGGAACTAGGGATGGACATTTCCAGTTTAGTAGGAATTACTCCCACTTCATACATGTAGTTTAACCAGTCAGCCAATACTGTTGCCCACAGTGTGGCCACCGGTGTACATAAGCTGTATTCTTTCTGAAGTCATACATTCATCAGCGACCGGGTCTACTTTTGGTTCGCCAGTGGACCACTTCATCGCTGGTTGGGGCAGTATTTGGGTCTGTCTCCTCTGATCGCATCAGCACTGCAGAAGTCCTTTTCAGAGCTCTTGGTGGTGTGGTCTACGTGGTCTCGAGGCACGGCGTCTGCCTCGAGTGCTGAAGATCCCGGGTTCAAGCCCCAGTGAAAGCTGGTATTTTTTTCATATGGACTTCTAGAATTTTCCCCTGGTCCCTGGGTGGTAAGATAAAACGCCTGCATGTATTGTTGTGCACGTAAAAAATCCCTTGGCAGTTGGAAATCGAAAAGAGTAGCCTAACGGCAATGCTAGGGTAAAATTTGCAGTTAAAAATCTAACCAAAGTATGTATTTCAGGATCCTCGCCGCTGCTAGGAAATTCATGCACTGAGCTGAGATTCTTCAGACTCAGGCTTGAGTGAGAAGTAGAACGGAGCACTTATGACTTACTACCCTTGTGCCACGATGTTGATCTGTCGTCTAAACCTAAAACCTAAATCTAATCTTGGTGGTGTGCAATGCTAGGACATTTTATATGGCACACATAACCTAGTCACAACTATAACCTAAAGTTTCCCCTTCGGAGATACTGGTTGAACGTGAAGATTTTTTTCCCCAGCAAAGGAAGAAGCCATATGTAAGTGAGCTAGGTAGAGATGGGAGCTAGATAGAATCCTGAACTATTTATGAGGTACTACCCTTCTCTCTTTGCCCAACACACTTTCTTTGTCCTTGTTATGTTTAAATCTTCCATTTTAAAAACTACTTACAGAGGCATCCAAGAGTCCGTTTCCGTCCGAGTCGTAGAGACGAAACATAACTGAAACATAGAACATACACACATCAATGTATGATGTACCACAATAGCAATGATACAGATGTCCCTCATGAAAACATACACACATCAATGTATGATGTACCACAATAGCAATGATACAGATGTCCCTCATGAAAACATACACATATCAATGTATGATGTACCACAATAGGAATGGCACAGATGTCAATCATGAAAACACACACACATTAATGTACGATGTACCACAATAGCAATGATACAGATGTCAATCATGAAAACACACACACATCAATGTATGATGTACCACAATAGCAATGGCACAGATGTCAATCATGAAAACACACACACATCAATGTATGATGTACCACAATAGGAATGGTACAGATGTCCCTCATGAAAACATACACACATCAATGTATGATGTACCACAGCAGGAATGGTAGAGATGTCAATCATGAAAACACACACACATCAATGTACGATGTACCACAATAGGAATGGTACAGATGTGAATCATGAAAATACACACACATCAATGTATGATGTACCACAAAAGTAATGGTACAGATGTCAATCATGAAAACACACACACATCAATGTACGATGTACCACAATAGGAATGGTACAGATGTGAATCATGAAAATACACACACATCAATGTATGATGTACCACAAAAGTAATGGTACAGATGTCAATCATGAAAACACACACACATCAATGTACGATGTACCACAATAGGAATGGTACAGATGTGAATCATGAAAATACACACACATCAATGTATGATGTACCACAAAAGTAATGGTACAGATGTCAATCATGAAAACACACACACATCAATGTATGATGTACCACAACAGTATTGGCACAGACGTCATTACCAACACAAACACACTTCTTCAGCAACCAAAAACAAGACTGATCTACACTGTAGTAGGATAAGTCAATATAATATATATTCTTCTTATCATTCATGGCTGCAAACTCCAGAGGAAATATTCTGGTTGTTCATCCATTTCTGGATTTTGTCATATTGTGTGCACATCTGTTTTACACATCTAGCTTATTTGTATGCAGACTGTTCGTTCCTCACATCTCAGGCAGATGCACTCTGACTTTTAAGGAAACTTCCTTAATAAGTCGCGTTGTATGACATGCTTGTTAGGGAGGCAGCGGGTCTAATCTTTTTTTTCCCCAGAACGGGACCCTGGAACCCAAACAATCATGTCATGAAACAACCAAAAGTTATATTATGATCATGTGATGAAACAACCAAAAGGTATATTATGATCATGTGATGAAACAACCAAAAAGTATATTACGATCATGTGATGAAACAACAACCACAGTCTAATATGTCGCAAGTTACATGTTACAAGTAATACAAACCCAGGCTACAGAAATTAAAGACCACATGGATAATATATCCCACTTATGGATTCTTTTTCTTCATCATTAGTCTGAGCTCTTGAGGTTCACTGCTGCAGATATCACCCGCCTCCATTCATTTCTCTGTTGGCCTTTTCTTTTCAGTTGGTGACATCAAGTTATCTTTTTTTTTAGGTCTGCCTGGATATAATCTCTCCATCGTCTTCTTGATTTGCCCTGTGGTCTACTTCTTCTTCTTCATCTTTTCTCTACACCTGGAATGCCTCGCGGCATCAGGGCAGGAAGAGATCTCTGGAACTGTCCCTTCTGTTCGCTTCGTATAAAGTAATTTTTCAGTGTCTCTGATATTTATGCGGTCCATGTTTTGTGTGGTCGACCTCTGGCTCTGTTACCACTGTATCTGTGTAACATTGCTCTCTGTGGTGCCCTGACTTATGCCAATATTGTTCCATGGCCAAACAATTGGATTTTTTTGGGGTCTACCTATAAAGTTCAGTATTAGCTTTGTGCCGGCTCTCCTCCTGATATCATCATTCCTAAGTTGATCTTTCCTTGTTACATTTAGCATGATACATAAACATTTAATTTCGGTCTATTTTCCCTCTGGCCTTCTTGTGGTCTACAACCATTAAATTCTTAACAGTTGTTGTTTTTTTACCTCTCTGTCATTTGACATTCTCTCTATATACCCAGCCAAGTGGCACAAAACAGAAACTAACCAAAGCCACATCAATAATTTACGAAATTATCATCACCATCCTATTGTGTCATTATATTCCACACAGGACTCGCAAACAGCATATTAATGCCAACACTGATCTACCAGGGCCAAACTAGGACATTATCAAAGGCTAACCTATGTAAAAATAACACCGGTGAAATGAGATGCTCGAGGAAAGCTGCCAACTAAATCATCTGAGACAAAGTGAGAAATGATGCTATCAGACAGGTTGTGTGTCAAATTCATTGAGAAACAAAAGATCCAATAGATCTGTCATCCTGAAAGAATTCATTCAGAACTACAAACACAGGCACTTAGCATGAAAAGATCTAATTTGAAAGTATGAGGTTGCCCTAGGACTGATGACATTAAAGATCTTCTACATCTACACAGAATGACAATATGTATATCACTTCCCATCAGGCAATGGATCACAAACTTTTCTCATCCAGGATGCTCAACAGCAAAACTATAGACTGTGTGATGATGATGATAATGATGATGATGACGCTGACGACAACGATGAACAGATTAAGATCATTAGCAGTGGCAAACAAGAAGCCAGTCTCACATTCTAACTTGTCTTCAGGCCGGCCTGCTTCCAATAATGAGAGGTAACACACCAGGTCCTTGAGATAGATATGTCCTGCTTTGATCTCCAGGCTCATGGAGCGGTTGCGGACTGCTTTAAGGTCAATGTTGGTACGTAGGAGAGAAGAGTTTGACTGGCGTATCCAGGGGTCAGTTCCATCTAGGAGAGGACCTGGTCAGGGCAACAAAAATAAAAACAATTATCATTGATCGATGAATCAGGTGCAGCAGCAGGAGGAGAAGGAGGAATAAGAGTGGTGGTAGTAGTAGCAGCAGTAGCAGTAACAGCAGCAGCAATAGCAGTAGTCGTAGTGAGGTGCTGTCTCCACAATCAAGATTGCCTGCAATGGATATGCAACACACTCTACATTGTCTTGACTGTTCACATTCTCAAACTGCTGCTCATCCATCGGTTGATGTTATCTTCGTAGTTGTATCACTGTCTACCTCTTGCTCTCTTGCCTTCAACATTTCCCACCCGCATAGTTTTGATTATGGCAAACTACTGGACGTCAATTTGCCTAGAGAAACCACACAACAGCCAGGGGCTACTGGGGTTGGTTCTGCAACGTCCTCTAAAGAATACACAACTAACAAATAGTTCTGATTGTAATGGAGCATTATGTCTTTTCACTCTTTCAGCCCCAAAGAACGCACCATGGGTACTGGATGTTACTCATGTACACGGGTCAATATCATCTAGAGCCGCACTGGTATCTAGTGCCTTTAACAAACTGTCAAACATCTGGAAGTCAAAGACATTCAGCACACACACAAGATCTTCAACTCTTGTGTGATCCCAGTGCTAACTTATGGATACAAGAGTTGGAAAACAATGGTAGCTCTAGATAAACAAAATTAGACAATTTTGAGAGCAGATGTCTTAGAAGAATACTGTTTCTCCACTGATGTCAGATCCAATTCAGAAATAAGACAAGAGACCAAGCAAGATAATGTATCCGATTTTATCAGAAAGTTTCACTGGAACTACATCGGCCATGCATTCAGAATAAAAAGGAAGAGACTCCTCCCCTAAAGCACTCATATGGACACCAGAAGAGAAAAGAAAGACGGGAAGACCAAGAGAGACCCTGAAGAGAACCATCATCAGGGAAGGCTGAACATAGGGCCTAATGGACATTTAAGACCTAAAACAGGTAGCAACCAACCTCCAGACATGGAGAGCTGACCTCTGCACCGCCCTAGGCTTAAGAGAAAAGACCAACTAACTAACCAGCCAACATGTTTTGTGTATTTGTACATCACAGGTTAAGCCAGGCAAACTAAATCAACACAGTAACAGCAGTCACCCACAATGGGATGCACGTTTGGACCCTGTGGATGCAATATGTCCATGCTTTTATTTAGACCATTGTTCCTTCAGTCAGGCATGAGCTTTGATCTTCCAGGACTGAAAAAACGGAGGTGGCACAAATGTTTTGTCTCCATTTATTTCTTACACAGAAGGTCTGTGAGTCTGTTTAAACAACTACTATTATGCACACTGTGTATGCTGTGTTGGGTGCACAGAAGGTCTATGACTGTTTAAACACCTACCATTATGCACACTGTGTATAATACGTCTGGTGCACAGAAGGTCTTTGAGTCTGTTAAAACACCTAACATTATGCACACTGTGTATGATATGTCTGGTTCACAGAAGGCTGATAAGTTTATTTAAACATCTACTATTATGTACACTGTGTAGGGTATGCTTAGTCTATAGAAAGTTGATGAGTCTGTTCAAACACCTACCATTGTGCACACTTTGTATGATATGTCTGGTTCACAGAAGGCTGATGAGTCTGTTAAAACACCTACCATTGTGCACACTGTGTATATGTCTGATTCACAGAAGGCGGATAAGTCTGTTTAAACACCTATCATTGTGTACATTGTGTATGCTTTCACTGGTGCACAGAAGGCTGATAAGTCTGTTTACACACCCACCATTGTTCACACTGTGTATATGTCTGGTTCACAGAAGGCTGATGAGTCTGTTAAAACATATACTATTGTGTACACTGTGTAGGGTGTGCTCGGCCTATAGAAGGTTGATGAGTCTGTTTAAACACCTACCATTGTGCACGCTGAGTATGCTATGACTGGTGCACAGAAGGCGGATGAGTCTGTTTAAACACCTACCATTGTGCACACTGTGTATGCTGTGTCTGGCCCACAGAAGGTTGATGAGTTTGTATAAACACCTAACATGTGTACACTGTGTAGGGTGTGCCCGGTCTATTGAAGGTTAATGAGTCTGTTTAAACACCTACCATTGTGCACGCTGAGTATGCTATGACTGGTGCACAGAAGGCGGATGAGTCTGTTTAAACACCTACCATTGTGCACACTGTGTATGCTATGGCTGGATTTCTTGGACGATGACCGGGAGTGGTTGGACACATCTGGAGGAGTGGAATCGTCAGGGTGGTTTTTGTCCAATGAAGCTGTAACTGCCACAGCCAAAGATGGATGACTCGCTGCCGAAGCCGAGCCTGCAGGGAGGAAAACAAGCGATATGCTAAAGGTGCCTGACTGAAGACAACATACGGACACATGACTGCTGAAACGGAACTATATGTGGGTGTAATCCTAGCTCTTGACATGTGTACATGGGAGACAACATACAGACACTGACTGCTGAAACTGAACTATATGTGGGTGTAATCCTAGTGCTCGATATGTGTAAATGGGAGACAACATACAGACACATGACGGCTGAAAATAAACTATATGTGGGTGAAATCCTAGCTCTCGGCATTTGTACATGGGAGACAACATACATACACTGACTGCTGAAAGTGAACTATCTGTGGGTGTAATCCTAGCTCTTGGCATGTGTACATGGGAGACAACATACAGACACTGACAGCTGAAACTGAACTACATTTGAGTTAAATCCTGGCTCTTACTAGATGACCAAACCATCTGATCCCCCATTATGATAGTTAAATGATAATTGTTTTTACTCTCTGTAATTATCTATTTTCAGGACAGGGTCATGGCTAGTGTGGTTGTCACAAACTGTGCAGGACAAAACTTTTATTTCTCCCTCTTTCTAGTGTGTATTTGTAGGACTCGTTGGGGGGAAAACAAGAACACCCCAAAAAAACATGTCATAAAAGTTGACCTATTGGGAGCTTCCTTCAAAGTCTGAGTGCATCTGCCTGAGAGGCAAGGAACCAACAATCTGCATATCACTAAGTCAGATCTGTAAAACAGATGTTTATGCAACACTAGGTTCTGGAACAAGATTAAGTCTAGAAGTGGCCGAACAACCAGAACTTTCAACCGGAGTTTACAGCCGGTGAAAATTAGGAGAAAGAAGAAAGATTTTTTTTAAAGTTTATAGCATTTTGTTAAAGGTTTGAACCCAGATCTCAGTTTAAAGACTGCCCATTGTTCTAACTACTCAACCAGCCTCTCACTGTGGTAGTTAATGGGTTAAAATAGTAAAAGTGGTAAAAGTAAAGGACCCCCCCACCCCACCCCACCCCCCCCCACCCCCAAGGCGTACTGGGCATATAGGGCTAGATCTATATTTGATATACCAGCTGGTTGGTGATGTGGTAAAAATACTGGCTAGTAAATATCTAAGAGTTGAGGGTGACGGATAGAACAGTTATAAAAATATATCAGTTGGTTGGTGATTTGGTAAAAATACTGGCTAGTAAATATCTAAGAGTTGAGGGTGACGGATAGAACAGTTATACACATATATCAGTTGGTTGGTGATGTGGTAAAAATACTGGCTAGTATATATCAATGAGTTAAGGGTAACTGACAGAACAGTTATAAACATATATCAGCTTGAAAGCTGTTTACAGATGTCACCATTACTAGCAGCAAGCAAGCCTCAATACAACAGACCCACTACACAAACAACTCCACATGGTCGCAATACAATCAGTCAACACCATTTTCTCACACCTGATGTTACATTAAGTACACGGTAAGTAAAGTAAAGTAAAGGACCCTTTTCTCTGCCTTCAGGCAGACTAGGCATATTGGGCTAGATCTATATTTTTTAGACCAATTGGTACTTGGCAGTGATGTGATCACCGCATGCCGGCCACCTTTACTTCCCAGGACTGCACTCAAGGCTGGGTCTGCATGCAAGCCAAAGTCTTTTTTTTTAAACCTGGCTCCGTCAAAACCTGAACGCTCGACCTTCCAATCCACAGGCGAGTGTCTGGCCACTACACCACGGCAACTCCCTGGGTACATAGGGCTGACTCTATATTTTTATATTTACCAATCGACATTCAGTGTGTAAATATCACATTAACCGCCTTTTGTTTCCAGACAAATTCTTGATACTTTGTTCCCATTTAGAAAGAAATGGCAAACTATTGAATGTAAAATTGCCCTGTAAAACCAAACAGCAAAACAAAAAACGCCGAGATTGGTTCCGCAACATCCTGTGAAGAATACACAACCAACTTTGCATTTTAAACTCGGTAAACGTAGAAGCCCAGATAAATTCAAATAACATTCTCACAATGTCACAAATTTTTTCCTCTTCCTTTTTCTCCTTCTATTTCTCCTTTTCCTTCATTTGCATCTTCTTCTCTTTATTCGTGTTCTGCCTTTTATTCCCTAGGCTATCAAGCTAAACAACTTTCAGTCAGGGTTCCACCATCCTTGCAAACGGATCACCCGATAATTGCTCTGCTCCTGCACCAACGAAAAATCACATACAAGGTGTCACATATGAAGTCAAAGCCTGGCAAAATCCAACAGTCTGCACACAAATCAAACGCATAAGGCAGTCATCAGAGGTAATGATACCTACAGTTGGTCACTGAAAGTGCTACTCATAGCTGATAGAAGCAGCAGTCGCGACAAACCAGCAGGTGCGGCGCACACATTACTGCATAAGGCACACCACACCGCCAGATATCCTGTGGCAACAAACTACTCACCATTTTCTCAATATATCTTTTGACAGAGCTTCTCATTTCCCAATCTGGCACAGGTCCTGAACTTTTTTTTTATGTAACAAACAATAACTGAACAACACAAATAAAAAGTGTGTCATCTCCACAATGTAGGTTGCCTGCAATTTATTTTTCTTCTTCCCGTTCCCCGGCCACAAACGCCGGTGAAAAGTTCTGGTTGTTCGTTCACTTCCGTAATTTAGTCTTGTTCTAGAATTTAAAGTTTTGCATGCACATCCATTTTACAGATCTGGTTTCCTTGAATGCAGACTGTAAGTTCCCCGACTCTCAGAGAGATGCGCTCTGACTTCAGAGGAAAAATCTCTAGTTGCCTTTTAGGACATGCTTGTTAGGAAGGCAGTGGGTCTGTTCTTCTTCCATCCCAAAATGGGATCTCAAAACCGATACATGGAATATGGCTGGGACAATGAAACTATTATGTGCTTCACAATTGCTGCAAGGCTGCATCAAAACATTGTGTACACATTTATATCAGACATTTCTTGTTGAAGTTAAGTTTTAAAAAATTACATTTTTTTTTTTTAAGTGAGACGATAAAAGTATACAGCAATACATTACAAAAATGTTAAAATTTACATTCTGAAAATACAACGGGCAGGCGTATCCATGAACAGGTCTTATCTGGTACATACACGTTGCTTTCACCCACCCCCCCCCCCACCTCCCACCCCTCCCCAATCTCTATCTGTCTCTGTCTCTCTCTCACACACACACACACACACACACACACACCTCTTTCACACACCAGACAGAGCCAAAATAACTGCCAGGATTACTAACTGTTATTATAAAAGAAGTATTTAATAATTATACACGTGCACTGTCTTAAAATGTTCTGAAAAGTTTACAGTTTCATGTGACCTTGTGTGATGGTGAGGCTTAAAACGGCACTGAGAAGATAAAGAACATTTATCATCTTAAGTAGAGGGTCACTGCGTTAAGAAAATTTAGCATCTTAAAGAGAGGGTCACTGCGTAAAGAAAATGTAGCATCTTAAAGAGAGGGTCACTGCGTTAAGAAAATTTAGCATCTTAAAGAGAGGGTCACTGCGTAAAGAACATTTAGCATCTTAAAGAGAGGGTCACTGCGAAATAAAATTTAGCATCTTAAAGAGAGGGTCACTGCGTAAAGAACATTTAGCATCTTAAAGAGAGGGTCACTGTGTCACTGCAGCGACAGCAACTAACTCTAGACACGATTCAGGAGATTGGATACCCTCTAGAAGTCATCATTACAAATGGCACCCATCCTGAAGTGTGCGAAAGTCAGTCTGCAACTAAAAACCTTTCTGAATACTTTAAGATCCCACACGTGTATACCCATCACATACTTCTTATATGATAACAGTTTAAAATCCCGACAATTGTTCTCGACAATCCTGGACTTAGCAGTCAAAACTGATCTTTTTTTTTTTCTCAGGATTGTCAATGATTCAACCAACCGAAAACAGTGTGTTTTACAGAAATCAAGCATGACTAACTCTCCCAAATGAGCATGAGCTAAATAAAAATCAAGAACACAACAGAAGGAACACATCAGCTCATGCAGCACAGTATGATAGTGACAAATACAAAGAATTCCCCTCCACAATTGCAGCATACAAGATTGATACCCAGTGACTCAGAGAGCCACCTTATGGATGTGTATTTAAAAGGAGCAAAGAGCAAAACCTATAAATACTGTTCAACTGTGTTGTTAAACGAATGCACTTCACAGCACCTGTAATAGTCCCATAAACGCTATATCTAAATCTTCAGCAGCAAGCGCAGAATTCCAATTCTGACAGCACCAGTAACAGTCTGATTGTATGTTTGTCTCACAATTCCCCTGAGTGTTGAGCGTCGGACAGACCCCCCTGGTCACTCCAAGCAGCACCATTCTCCTGAGACCGTGACGATCTATTTCTGCTTCTGCAGTGTTCATTCATACCCAAAGCGCCCTTACACTATCAAGCTTGCCATGCATCAATTCACCACCAAGTGATGCAGAACCAGCCAGTTGTTCAACTGCGCAAGAGTTATACTCTCGGACATGCTCCAGTTAAAAAGGTAACCTGCTCTCCTGTGTTGGCACCTCTCCATCTTTCCAGGAAGCAGGGGACTCACAGCCCATGGGGATGGAGAGTGTATCCAGCAAGACCCGCAAGTGTTAAAAAAAAAAGTCTACCCAAATTAGAGCATGGAATGTCAGGACCGTTATTGCCATCACATTTATCGTGTTTCTTCTCAGATGCTCAGCCTTCACCCTTTCTGCAACCATTTCTTCCTCTTTCCCTTTCTGATTTACCCCCTCCATGCAACACAGTCTATGGCATTTTGATCCCACAAATCCACCTCAATACCTGTATCATCCTTTCTGCAACCATTTCTTCCTCTTTCCCTTTCTGATTTACCCCCTCCATGCAACACAGTCTATGGCATTTTGATCCCACAAATCCACCTCAATACCTGTATCACCCTTTCTGCAACCATTTCTTCCTCTTTCCCTTTCTGATTTACCCCCTCCATGCAACACAGTCTATGGCATTTTGATCCCACAAATCCACCTCAATACCTGTATCATCCTTTCTGCAACCATTTCTTCCTCTTTCCCTTTCTGATTTACCCCCTCCATGCAACACAGTCTATGGCATTTTGATCCCACAAATCCACCTCAATACCTGTATCATCCTTTCTGCAACCATTTCTTCCTCTTTCCCTTTCTGATTTACCCCCTCCATGCAACACAGTCTATGGCATTTTGATCCCACAAATCCACCTCAATACCTGTATCATCCCTTCTGCAACCATTTCTTCCTCTTTCCCTTTCTGATTTACCCCCTCCATGCAACACAGTCTATGGCATTTTGATCCCACAAATCCACCTCAATACCTGTATCATCCTTTCTGCAACCATTTCTTCCTCTTTCCCCCTCCATGCAACACAGTCCATGACATTTTGATCCCACAAATCCACCTCAATACCTGTATCATCCGTGTCCTGCTTGCACACATCTTTATATAGTAGCAGAGGCCGGCCTCAACATCTTCTACTTATCTGTAATTTACCTGTCTCCAGGTGTGACCCAGTCAGCTCAGCCTTCATACAATGAGCATTCAGAAAGTAATTTCTGACGGTCTGGATAGCTATACAAGGTTACAACATAGATACACTGATCAGGACAAACAGCAAACCAACCTGACACAAATGCACCACAATAAGAACTGCAATCAACTGTGAACAACGACACAATACGTACATTCCCGTCTTCGACCACCCTCTCCCTGCTGGGCTCCAGGGCCCAAGTATGAGAGGGGAACAAAATACACCCAGTGTTCCCTCAACAAGCATGTCATAAAAAGCCACTAATTAGAGGTTTGCTGAAATCAGATGTGTTTGCCTGAAAGGCGCATATATCACAGCCTAGCTTTAAACCATAACACAATGTGCAAATCGCTTTTTTAAGGATGAATGCAGAAGATGATGAAAAATCACCTTCACACAATGCATTCTCTAACTAAAACCCTTCATCCAGTGTAGTACTTTGGCAAGAAGATTTTTTTTAATGTAAAATTCCATGTTACCCCAAAGAAACATATGCAAAGCTGTAGCCAACAAACGTTTGAGAAAGAAAAAATACAGAAGCATGCAACATGCAAACAAAGAAGATAGCAATTTTAAAAACCCACAAACAAATGATTTGGATTAGTTTCCCTTGTTTTAAATTTATATTTATTGTTAATGTGAAATAAGACACCCTAAGTGAGATGCTGCTCAACCTCATTACTGGTGTCTCCTTACGGTGCTGACTCTATCTTACTAGGTGTCTCCTTACAGTGCTGACTCTATCTTACTAGGTGTCTCCTTCAATTACTGACTCTGTCTTACTAGAGGTCTCCTTCCAGTGATGACTCTATTTTACTAGGTGTCTCCTTACAGTGCTGACTCTATCTTACTAGGTGTCTCCTACAATTACTGACTCTGTCTTACTAGGTGTCTCCTACAATTACTGACTCTGTCTAACTAGGTGTCTCCTACAATTACTGACTCTGTCTTACTAGGTGTCTCCTACAATTACTGACTCTGTCTTACTAGGTGTCTCCTACAATTACTGACTCTGTCTTACTAGGTGTCTCCTACAATTACTGACACTGTCTTACTAGGTGTCTCCTACAATTACTGACTCTGTCTTACTAGGTGTCTCCTTCCAGTGATGACTCTATTTTAATAGAGGTCTTCTTCTAGACCTGGCTTTCTTACTAGGTGTCTCCTTCTGGTGCTGACTATATCTTATAAGAGGTCTCCTTCTAGTGCTGATTCTATCTTACTAGGTGTCTCCTTCCAGTGCTGACTCTATCTTACTAGGTGTTTCCTTCTGGTGCTGACTCTATCTTACCAAGGTGTCTCCTTCTGGTGCTTACTCTATCTTACTAGAGGTCTCCTTCTAGTGCTGATTCTATCTTACTAGGTGTCTCCTTCCAGTGCTGACTCTATCTTACAACAGGTCTCCTCCTAGTGCTGACTCTATCTAACTAGGTGTCTCCTTCTGGTGCTTACTCTATCTTACTAGAGGTCTCCTTCCAGTGCTGACTCTATCTTACTAGGTGTGTCCTTCTGGTGCTGACTCTATCTTACTACAGGTCTCCTTATGGTGCTGACTCTATCATACCACTGGTCTCCTTCTGGTGCTGACTCTATCTTACCAGGTGTCTCCTTCTAGCGCTGACTCTATCTTTCCAGATGTCTCCTTCTGGTGCTGACTCGATCTTACTACTGGTCTCCTTCTGGTGCTGACTCTATCTTACTACTGGTCTCCTTCTAGTGCTGACTATCTTACTACAGGTCTTGCTACAGGTCTCCTTCTAGTGCTGACTCTACCTTACTACTGGTCTCCTTCTGGTGATGACTCTATCTTTCTACAGGTCTCCTTCTGGTGCTGACTCTATCTTACTACTGGTCTCCTTCTAGTGCTGACTCCATATTACTACAGGTCTTACTACAGGTCTCCTTCTAGTGCTGACTCTACCTTACTACTGGTCTCCTTCTGGTGATGACTCTATCTTACTACAGGTCTCCTTCTAGTGCTGACTCTACCTTACTACTGGTCTCCTTCTGGTGCTGACTCTATCTTACTAATGGTCTTCTGGTGTTGACCCTATCTTACTACAGGTCTTACTACAGGTTTCCTTCTGGTGCTGACTCTATCTTACTACAGGTTTCCTTTTGGTGCTGACTCTACCTTACTACATGTCTCCTTCTGGTGCTGACTCTATCTTACTACAGGTTTCCTTTTTGGTGCTGACTCTACCTTACTACAGGTCTCCTTCTGGTGCTGACTCTATCTTACTACAGGTCTCCTTCTGCTGCTGACTCTACCTTACTACAGGTCTCCTTCTGGTGCTGACTCTACCTTACTACTGGTCTCCTTTTGGTGCTTACTCTACCTTACTACTGGTCTCCTATTGGTGCTGACTCTACCTTACTACTGGTATACTTCTGGTGCTGACTCTACCTTACTACTGGTCTCCTTATGGTGCTGACTCTACCTTACAACTGGTCTCTTTCTGCTGCTGACTCTACCTTACTACAGGTCTTCTTGTGGTGCTGACTCTATCTGGTACTAGTTGTCTCCTTTCAGTGCTGACTTTTATCTTTTTTACTTGTCTCCTTCTTGTGCTGACTCTATTTTACTTTTGGTCCATCCTTTCAATACTAACTCTATTTTACACTGGTCATCCTTTGAAAACTAACTTTATTTCACTACTGGTACATACTTCCAGTATTGGCTAATTTATTATGTCCATCCTCCCAATACTGACTCTATTTTACTACTGGTCCATCCTTCCAATACTATTTTACCATTGGAATTTCAAGACTCTATATTTCTACTGGTTTCCTTCAAGTCTGTTTTAGTTATTCAACTGCTAAGTATATTTTTTTTAGCAATTATAGTCTGTTTTAGATGTTTGTATAAAATGATACCCACAATGAAATGGAAAAAAAAAAAAAATTTGCAAGCTACATTCCCAAAAGGCACTCTAAAATAACCAAAGTTACATCACCTCAAAATCTTTGGAGGGAACAACCAATACAAAACCAAACAACCGTTCTGCCAATGAGTCTACCTGCCCGACTTCGTTTCCCCGAATCGCCAGCCCCGCTGTCCGACCTGGAGTGACCCAGTCCGTGCAGCTTCTCTGTGAGGCCGTGCAGCTTCTCCGCCAGGAGACTGTGATGTCTGCCGCTGCTGTCTTTGTCGCCCGAGGTAGATGTGGAAACTTTGCTATCAAAATGGAGTTCGGTTGACAAGGGCGCGCAAATGGTCTGAGACGCCACCACAGCCATGTCTTTCACGTTGAAATCCTTACCCGAGGTGGTCAATGGGGCGGCCGGCCCCAAGGCCGGCTTCCTCATGAAGGAGAGAAACAGATGCTTGCACAGGTCCTCCGGAATTTCCGCCTCCAGATAAGTCTCCATGAACAGCTTGAAACCAGCGTAGTCGATAGGCTGGAGAAGATAACCATTTTATTACACACTCGAACAAGAACTAGCTTAGTCTGTCAGCTGAAGGAGGCATGACAATAATGATCTTCTTCTACTGCCACAGCCTTCTAAGCTCCTTGAGGTTCATTTGTGCAGATTTCACCCACTTCCACCCATCTCTCTGACTGACCTGCTCTTTGCTGTTGATTTCTTCTAGTGTTCTTATGTCTGCTTGTTTTTTGCCTCTCTTTCACCTGCTTGGTCTGTGACGACGTGAGCAATACCAATACAACTCTTAATTGTAACTCACTATCTACTGGAGTCATCACTTACAATTGGCTTTAAGAGTGTTAACAGACTGCTACGGTTTAGACACAAGGAGAAACTGGCAGACAAAGATAAAGTAGAAATACATTATTTACATGTTAAAATAATTAAGACAGGGGGACAATAGGACTTTTTTAGAAGAGGAGAGGAAAAATTACTTGAAAGCAGAATTGACTGAGTACAAGAAAGTTTGACAGAAAGCAAATATGACTAGGATGGACAGAATACATGAGAGGACATAGAGAATACATGAGAGGGCAGAAAGAATGCACGAGCGAACAGAAAGAATACACAAAAAGCAAATATTCTGATACTGTTAATAAAGTCTCCAAAAGTGTGCGTCTGTGTGTGAGTACCCATGAGTTCTCTAAGGGTGTCTGCGAAGCTCATCAATCCTACCCATGAATTCTCTAAGGGTGTCTGTCTGCAAAGCTCATCAATCCTACCCATGAATTCTCTACGGGTGTCTGTCTGCAAAGCTCATCAATCCTACCCATGAATTCTCTACGGGTGTCTGTCTGCAAGGCTCATCAATCCTACCCATGAGTTCTCTAAGGGTGTCTGCAAGGCTCATCAATCCTACCCATGAATTCTCTAAGGGTGTCTGTCTGCAAGGCTCATCAATCCTACCCATGAATTCTCTAAGGATGTCTGTCTGCAAGGCTCATCAATCCTACCCATGAGGTCCTTAAGCCTGTGTGCAAGGCTCATCAATCCTACCAATAAGTTCTCTAAGGGTGTCTGCAAGGCTCATCAATCCTACCAATAAGTTCTCTAAGGGTGTCTGCAAGGCTCATCAATCCTACCCATGAGTTCTCTAAGGGTGTGTGCAAGGCTCATCAATCCTACCTATGAGTTCTCTACGGATGTCTGCAAGGCTCACTGATATATTACCCATGAGTTCTCTAAGGGTATGTGCAAGGCTCATCAATCCTAATGAGGTCCCTAAGCCTGTGTGCAAGGTTCAACAATCCTACCCATGAGATCCCTAAGCCCGTGTGCAAGACAGGTCAATTCTGCTTGAATGATCTCCAACCTGTAAGATCTCCAACCTGTAAGATCTCCAACCTGTAAGATCTCCAACCTGTAAGATCTCCAACCTGTAAGATCTCCAACCTGTAAGATCTCCAACCTGTAAGATCTCCAACCTGTAAGATCTCAACCTGTAAGATCTCCAACCTGTATGATCTTCAACCTGTAAGATCTCCAACCTGTTTGATCTCCAACCTGTATGATCTCCAACCTGTAAGATCTCCAACCTGTAAGATCTCAACCTGTAAGATCTCAACCTCTATGATCTCCAACCTGTAAGATCTCCAACCTGTATGATCTCCAACCTGTAAGATCTCCAACCTGTATGATCTCCAACCTGTAAGATCTCCAACCTGTAAGAACTCCAACCTGTAAGATCTCAACCTGTAAGATTTCAACCTGTAAGATCTCAACCTGTAAGATCTCCAACCTGTAAGATCTCAACCTGTAAGATCTCAACCTGTAATATCTCAACCTGTAAGATCTCAACCTGTAAGATCTCAACCTGTATGATCTCCAACCTGTAAGATCTCCAACCTGTAAGATCTCCAACCTGTATGATCTCCAACCTGTAAGATCTCCAACCTGTAAGATCTCCAACCTGTAAGATCTCCAACCTGTATGCAAGGCTTAAAGATCGAACATCTACCATCATCATGGTGATCAATGACTATAAAGAGGACCCACATATTTACTACCTACCTCTTCTGGGTTGTACTTCCCAAGTACACCATCCCCATTGAACTCTTCCAAAACATCCTTCAGCTTCTTGGATGAATCTGCAAAATAAATGTGACAAGTCGGACCAAGGAACGATGCACATGGCAGACCGGAAATAGAGGAATAAACTGGGAGCCCTAAAAGATGTGTAAGGGCATAAATGGAGAATCACGTAGATGATGATGATAATGAATACGACGATGACCAAGGCCGATAAGAGAAAGAAAATATTGCAATACTGACCGCCATACGTGTCCTAAGTGGTGATCTAAGACAGCTGGTGTGAGACTAGCCGACCACGGTCGATTAGAGAAAGAAAATATTTCAATACTGACCGCCATACGTGTGCTAAGTGGTGATCTAAGACAGCTGGTGTGAGAGTAGCCGACTAAAGTCGATAAGAGAAACAAAATATTGTAATACTGACAGCCATACGTGTCCTAAGTGGCGACGGGGAATAGCCTCACTACTCGTACCGTTCTGATTCTTTTATGTAAACCCTATACAAATGAACATAATTAAAGTCAACGCCGAGATCTGCGCGCTTGTCAGTGACAAGTCAGATGAGACAGATGTGCTGATCTTCACATACGGGTCCGTTATACGAGGACACAAGAGTGAATGAGCGTTTACAGTTGGCTCTTCGGGCAGAACAGTTTAAGAAGCCAGGGGTGCCTTCTCCATGACTACCAGCAGCATGACAATGGAGGTGATGGCGGTGACACAGGCTTTCGTGTGGCTAGAATCACAGGACTATTCCCGCATGTGTGTGCTGAGGGATTCTTTGAGCATGATCCGGCCGGTCGAGTCAAGCTGGTTACGCAGACAGTGGTATGAGTCGTTGCAAAACTCTCCTGTTTGTACAGTTACCATCATATTTGTCCCAGAGTGTACAGGTGTTGTTGGTAATGAAAGAGCTGATAGACTGGAAGGTGCCGCATTAATTGAAGATGGCCGGCCCATGGATTACGCAGCCATTGTCGATGCCCTTAGAGACAAAGGACGAGGATTTTAGAAGCAACGTGTCCACATCACTGCTAAGAATACGAGAATGGGAGTAAAGAACGGCACACTCAAGCATGAGAAGCACACTGGACGCACACGAAGTCTTGTCAACCAGCACAGTACTGGCACTATTAACCGCGCGACGCTGATTAATATGCTGAGGGGGGAATCTGAGCACCTATGGATGTGTCCGGAGTGCTGCGAAGATAATCCAACTCAAAACTCATACCAAATTACAATACTAACCAAAAACATGAACACAGTACATAAATTAGCTATTAGCATATATTTATACATGTATCGAATCGTTAGCTTTAGATTATGGAAAAAAAAAAAGGCGAGTGCACCTCTGGGTGGTGAATTGATACATGACAAGGCAGGTGTGGTCAAGGCCGTTTGGGAACAAGCAACGGAATCAGTAGAGAAAGAATATTATGGCCGGGAGAGAATGAGGCCCCTGGGTGTAACCAGAGGGTTTTCTGGTCGGCTCACTACACTCAGAGGAAAGGCAAGACAGACATATAAACAGATTGTGACAGGTATCATCAGTATTGGAGCTCTGCGCTGGCTGCTGAAAATAATGACGGAGCATGCATGGGAACGCCTTGGGTGCTGTGATGTCAGTTATTGACTCAACTCAACTCACAGGGAAACGTTAAAATCGGAAGACACCAACTAAACACCAACTGCACCAACTCTGGCACTTCTTCTCTAAGTTCACCGGCTGTAAACTCCGGCGAAAAGTTCTGGTTGTTTGTCCACATTTGGACGTTTGTCTTGTTCCAGAACTTGAGTGTTTGCGTGCACATCCGTTTAACAGACCCGAATTGACTCTATGCAGATTGTTAGTACCTTGCCTCTCAGGCAGATGCACTTCGACATCGAAGGAAACCCCAATTAATCGACTCCTACGAAATGCTTGTAAGGGAGGCAGTGGGTCTACTCTTGTTTTCCCCACAATAGGGCCCCTCAACCCCCCCCCCCCCCCCCAAAAAAAAACCGATACATAGTGAAGACGAAGCATACTGCTAGACAGACGGACGCTGTTGACCTGTCATTTACAGCATTTGCAGACGTGCACAATAAAGAAGCACAGCATATTTGTCAACTGTTTTATGGATTCTTTATCCTACCCCCAGATGCCGTCACAGAACAGTCCAACATTTTAGAGGGTGGTAAGACTGGGTTTTCCGGCTTTCTGACACTTTTAACAACCCTAAAACATCTAGAACTGGACCTAACCCTAACCCACCTACATCTCACGAGAGAGTGCAGCCTAGGTCCCACGACTGCATGCAGCCTATCTTCCTCTCCCTTAAGACTGTCCCCTGACCTGTGGATTTCCCCTGTTTGGGGTAGCATATTAATATAGCACCGTTTTATGTTTCAACAAAGGATCAACATCATGGCACAAGGGTAGTAACTTATAAGTGCTCCGTTTTAGTTCTCACTCAAGTCTGAGTCCGAAGAATCTTAGTGCAGTGCACGAACTCCGTAGCACCGGCGAGGATCCTGAAAATACTTTGGCTAGATGTTTAACTCCAACTTTTGCCCGGGCAGCGCCGTCAGGCTACTTTTTTCAATCTCTAACTACCAATGGATTGTTTTACGTGCGCAACAATACATACGGGCGTTCGATCTTACTACCTAGAAAAAAAAACTACCTAGAGACTAGGGAAAATTACTAGAAGTCAAGCCTTCACCGGGGTTTTAAGCCAGCGCCCCGAGCACTCGAGGAGGACGCCATATCTCGAGACCACAAATGTTTCAACTGCCTGAAAAGAGAATGATGAGCATAGCCGACCAGGTCATACATGTCCTAAGTGGCGACGGAAATAGCGTATTCTCTTTCACACACATACACACCTGCGCCCCTAGGTTCAGACGCCCCTGTTGACCCCGCCCTCCCGCCTCGTATAGGCACTCACTGCTCCGTTCTCCACAAAAACAGGTTTACTGCAGACGGGGGCCTGATGTGTCGGCAGCAGTGTTGCCACTTTGCATTTTTTATATCCAAATTTAGATCTTTTTTATTGCATTTAGATACTGTTTTTGACGTTTAGATCGTAAATCTTTTTCTAGAATCTTTTCATTTGGAGATTGATATTTTATAGATTTTTTTTTTTTCTTTCATTGTCAATTTAATAATTACTGTGTAAAATATTCACTACAGTATTTTTTGTTTTGGTCTGGCACGTACATTGTGACAACTGCCATTACTTGAACTTTGAACTCTCACTGGGGTCAACGCACAAATATCTGGCAGCCCTGGTACTGATTAATAAAAACGCGCGTAAATCATACTAAATTTGTTTCAACCGTATCCTCACTGTGCTGATTTTGCGTTTCTTTTTCATGTGATTTAAAAAAATTATTTGCTCACCTTCTTATGTGGCTTTCACTTTGAAAAAACCTTTCAACATGCCAAAAGTAAAGTATGAGCAAAAAATTTGGAAAGAGTAGTTACATGATGACAAAATTAAAAACTGGGGATATGACCAAAGCTTGTTGTAAGTACTGCAAGTGTGAAATTAAAGCGAAAATACAAAACTCAAAGAGTCATGCAGAGACTAAAAAAGCATAAAACTGCAGTTTCATTTAAAGATATTACACCGCTGACATCTGTTTTCAGAACTATACTGATAAATGAATCATCAAAAGTTAAAGTATCAGTCGCAACGTTTTTAATTTAATTTGTCACTGCGCAATTTCAAACTGTGACCATTTGATCGATTTGTAACAAATCTTGGACTAGTCCAATTTGAAAAGTGTGGTGTAGAAAGTATAGTTTAGGAACTGAAGGACCTTTTAATCAGCGAACAGTTAGGCTTGAAGATTTTGGCTGTAATTGGTACTGATAATGCCTCAGTGATGGTTGGTATAAACAATGGCGTTTATGCCAAGTTGAAGGAAGCTAACCCATCTTTAATACTTATAAAATGTATGCGTCATTCATTGCAGCTAGCATTATCACATGCTTCATCTACAATTTACCAAGGAATTTGGAATACCTTATTGCTGAAACACTTTACTGGTTTTCCAAATCATTTGTCAGACAACAGCAATACAATACATTATATACAGCCTTGAATGATGGTTCCAAACCACCGAAAATTCTGTCAGATTGCAAAACTAGATGGTTATCAATTTAACCAGCTGTTGAAAGAATTATGAAGCAATGGCTGAAGTTGAAGACACACTTTGAAATAACAAGACAAAGTGAAAAGTGCTACACAGCTGAAATATGGAATGTACAGTGATGAAAAAAAGTTGTCATTCATTGCATTTTTATAACCTATTCTAATGGAAGTGCAAAAACTTAATAAACTGTTCGAATCTAAACTTGTTGATAAAGTTAAATTACTTGATGATCTCACCTTGCTATTTCACTCGGTAAAATACTGGTGTTGCCAACTTCTAAAGCTGATTTGCTCACTTGCACTATAGAGAGCTATTTGGCTCCTAAGCCACACCTTGGATATTAAATCGAATCAAAAATTGATGATTTAAAAACAAAAGGACTGTTAACAGAGAATGAAGAGAACAACTTACGAAAACGCTGTCAAGATTTTCTTATCTCATTATTGAAGGAATTGAAGCAGAGACTTTCTGAAAATCTAGATGTTTTGAAAAATATTTCACTTTTTTCTGTGAGCAACATACTTCAGCCAATAAAGGACATACCTAAATATTGTAAAGTTATGAACTTTTTAGGGGCTACTGATAATAGTGTCGCGGAAGCAGAATATCAGTTAACCAAAATTAAGTTAGCTGAATGGACAAACAAAACAGAAACTAAAGCGTTTTGGAGTGAAGTGAGACAATTTAAAGATGCCACATCAAACAGTCCATTCTGTAAGCTCTTTAAAGTGCTATGTCTGCCATGATACTACCCCACTCAATTGCTGACGTAGAAAAAGTTTTCAGTGCTAGGAATTATATCAAATCTAACCTAAAAAACAGGACGAAATTTGACCTCTTAAATGCTATCGTGCCATTAAAATTCGACATGATGAGACTAGAGAAATAAGCCTACTGTTCCACTTATAAAGAAATTTGAACAGCTAAAGCATACCAGGGTCATTTTCGATCTGAAGCTTCAACTTCATTATCCAAGCTAAGTTTATCCTGTGGATCTTCTGAGGCAGACATCAGTGAAGGTGAGGACATGATTATGTAGGGTAAGTCATAACAAAAGCTATGTAATTTTTGACTTTTTCAATTTGGATGTTTTTTCTAGATCTTTTCCACGCAGATTTAGATATTTTTTGACACCGTTTTGGATATTTTTTGTCAAAGAAAAGTGGCAACACTGGTCGGCAGGAAGTAAAATCTCACCGGGAACGAGACGTGAGGAGAGAATTCCCGACAGACAATGAATGAACTGAGGAGATAGAGCGAACACGCCGGGCCGCCGACCGGGCTTCCGGGACACAAATAGCGGCAAAACAGTCTGCAGGAGTGACTGAAGGTTGCTCCAGCCCGCCGTTATGACGTCACCACCGATGCGGAGATAACGGTACTTGAACACAGATAATCTAGGTGTCTTGTGTTATTTGTTTTCCCCCTTCCATATCATCTGAAGTTGCCATTTTTCCCTGGATGTTTTTCGGGGGCATCCATTCTCAGGAGTACCATGAGCTTTTGAAAATAACCCACGGAAAGGCGCATCAAAAGCCTGCAAAAGTCGGATGTGTCGGCCGAAATGGGGCGAATATCGTGGCCATGTTGTAAATCGGTGGTCTCCAACTGGTGGAGGAAAAATGGGGGAAAAGGGGGGGGGGGTAAGGAATTACATGGAGGATCACACGCACTTTGGAAACTAAGTGCATTTTTTACTTGAAATAATCCAGATTTTTAGCTTTAACAGTCACGAAAATAAAGCAGCGTTTGCCAGCCTGGTTGTGACTTATCCAAACGCCAGACCACAAATAGCAGATACCGTCAAGACAAAGCTAAACTACCAGTTGTTGGTGATTGTTTCCTTTGTTATCTGTTGACTGGATGTTTTTCCCTCTAAGTTCTTGTCAACAGTTTTTGGGGATTCTTTATTTCTGCCCTCCCTCTTTTGATCACGACAGTCGCTGTGGTGCAGCGGCTAGACGCTGGCCTGCAGATCCGAAGGTCGTGAGTTCGGGTCCAGACGGAACCAGGTTTTTTTTCTTCAAGAATTACTTGGCCCCCATGTCGACCCAGCCTCGAGTGGGTACCTGGTGCAGTCCTGGGAAGTAAAGACGACGGCCCGCGTGATGTTGACCACATCACCCACCAAGTGCCGGTTGGTCTATAAAATATAGGTCTAGCCATATATGCCCAAGACGCCTGAAGGCGCGGAGAAGGGACGTTTACTTTCACTTTTTATTTTAATCACATTTTGTTGTCTGGGGGAGGGGGAGGGGGGGGGTTGCATTTACTCGAGAGCAGCTCCACTTGAATAAGGCTGGAGACCAAATGGTTGGCCTCTGTGCTACACTGGTTTCCTAATCGAGCAGTTACAACACCAGGCTCTCGTGCGGGATATCCGAGTTCGGACCCCCCCCCCCCCTCCTCCCCCCCCCCCCCCCCAGTAAGGTGATAGAGATTTTTCCGTCCGGGGCAAAATGAAACATCCTAACCTGCGCAGTCCGTGGCGACAGCACAAGCGATACGACCCTAAATCCTCAGAACCCCCCCCCCCGGTCGACACCGCCCTGAAAGGTGTAAATAGGTTGAATTTTCGATTTGTTTTTAATTAATTCAGTGTATTATAATTTTTATGATTTTCCAGACCAAATGATAAGGAAAAAGGTCTAGAACTGTCCATACTACTCCTGCCACTGATAAATCTGGGTCAGACAGTGATCGTTAGTTGTGTATCATTTACAGGACGTTGCAAAACCAACCCCAACAGCCCCTGGCTGTTGTGTGGTTTTTCTAGGCAAATTTACGTCCATTAGTTTGTCGTTTCTTTCTGGACGGTCGGCTTTCTTGATTTCCACTGTCGAAACCAACGCAAGGCGCATGGCGCGCAGCTGGGATCGAAAGACAGTGGTGACAGTCTTGATATTATGATAAATAATGACCATGCCAAACCTACAGTTTAGGATGAAGCCGAACAAAATATGTCAATCAGTTTGTCCTTGTTTTACTCACTGTCCGGAATTCGGTTGTTGTGTAATTTGACACGTTATACACAAATTATCATAACAATCCAAAGTATTTTGACTAACTTCTTTAGAGAAAGACTAGTCATGCATAAATAAATAGAGAAGGAATGCGAATTCTTAAAAAATAGTTTTTGTTGTTGCTGACCAAGATTTTTAAAAAAATTTAAGGTACGTACAAAATTTCACGTATACAAAATCTTCAAGTGTGTCTATCATCCTTAAACATTGGTATCATTTTAAAAGTGTGTTGCTGTGATACTGACATTTAGATAGTTTAGAGCTATTTTGTACTCCTTTCTCTTTCATTTGAAACATTATATACCACTATATAGCCAATACTTTTTCTTCATGAAGGTTTGTCATGTGGCAGAGAGAAAAACATTCTGCTCGAAATTAATTTGGTCCAAACTCCAGAAAAAATATCGTCCGGAAAGCTTTAGATAGGACAAACTAGAAAGGTCCAGACAAAAGCAGGGAAACGCGATAACGGTCTTAGGGATACATCATAAAGATCCGCAGGAAAAAAAAAGGAGAGACACACCAGAAAGGTCCACAGAAAAAGCAGAGACAAACAAGAAAGGTTTGCGGGGGAAAAAAAAGTAGAGACAGACAAGAAAGGTCAGCGGAAAAAAGTGGATACATACAAGAAAGGTCAGCGGAAAAAAAGTAGAGACATACAAGAATGGTCCGTGGAGAAAGCAGTGACAAACAAGAAAGGTCAGCGGAAAAAAAGTGGATACATACAAGAAAGGTCAGCGGGAAAAAGTGGATACATACAAGAAAGGTCAGCGGAAAAAAGTGGATACATAAAACAAAGGTCAGCGGGAAAAAAAGTGGATACATACAAGAAAGGTCAGCGGGAAAATGTAGAGACATACAAGAATGGTCCGTGGAGAAAGCACAGACAAACAAGAAAGGTCAGCGGAAAAAAAGTGGATACATACAAGAAAGGTCAGCGGGAAAATGTAGAGACATACAAGAATGGTCCGCGGAGAAAGCAGAGACAAAAAAGAAAGATCCGCGTAAAAAGTTGAGAGAGACTCACAAGAAAGGTCCGCGGAAAAAAAAACAAGGACATGTTTATTTGTTTGTTTTAGTATCCAGAAGCCATGAGTTATTAACCCATTGGCTCGGTTCTATGGGTATCGCAACCTTTCGGCCTTGATTCCATTGTAAATACAGTAAATCTGGAAGAAAATGTGGCTTTTCTGCCTACCCCCGGGAGTGAACCCGGATACAAAGAGTTCGTCACCCGGTCACCGCGCAATCCGGTTTAGCCAACTACGCTAGAGAGCCGGGCAAAGCAAGGACATAAAAAAAGAGTAACCGATCTGACTAACCTGTGGGTGAGGTGATCCCTGGTGATGGAGGTAAAGATAACGATGTTGCAATAGGATAATAATAACAGATGAAAATCGACGATGGTGAAGGGGATGATGGTCAAGATCGTGATAAAGTTGATGATAAACGATAACGATGGTGATAAACGGTAACGGTCGTATATGAGATATCAAGACAAGACAGAAAGGTAGGCAGACGGGCGAATGGACAGATGAGCTGTCGGACAGATGTACGTTTAGACAGGCAGAGAGACATACATACAGACGGGTACACAGATGGACTGGTAAAAGGACCAAAATGGAAGAGAGACGGGTAAAGATACAAACAGAGACGGGCAGAAAGAAAGACAGGGGCAGAGAGACAGGTACATACATAGATGGGTTCAGAGACAGACAGGAGGGCAGGGAGACAGGTAGAAAGAAATACAGACAAACAGGCATACATACAGACAGATGGGCAGAGATACAGACAGACAGACAGGCGGGCACACAGATAAATGTAAATATGGGCAGACAGACAGACGACCAGATAGAAACAGAAAGAGAGATGGGGATAAATATACGGACGGACCACCTACAGAGATAGACAGATAAAAACAGAGACAGGAAAACAAAGACATAGACAGAGACAGTCACACAGAGATAGGCAAGCAGACAGAGACGGGCGGACCGACAGATTGCACAAGAAGCAGACAAAAAAGAAGTGCCAATCATTCCAGAACTTACATGAAGTATACTCCTGTAACTGCTGGAACTCAGAAGGGCTCAGTTTCTGCCATTGCAAAAGCGACATCATTGATCAGGCTGAGCTGGGGCTGTTGAAGGCTAATGTAACACCATCAACACAGGCCACCCTCCGCTCTCAACAGCGTAAACAGCCTGGCTGACATAATCCCACAGGTATATCCACACTCGACCACCTCCTCGAATTTTAACATCATTAAAAAACACGGAATCCTTGTCTGAGCAACTCGTCAAGTACTCGCGCCGCTGGAACAAAGTTAATGACACTTACTCCAGGGACACTTTTGAAATCACACTGAGCAGGATAAGGCTTCAGAAATGGCCCCAGCCATTGGTCAGCGAATAATCCTGCGGGTTTTTGTTGGCAGTACCGCTACTGGAGGAAGATGATGACCAGGAGGCAACCGTAAACCTTTAACTCGACAAGATAATGGTGCTGCACTCGTTACTCCTGTAACTCTCCAGAGGGACTGTTAGTTCGTTGTTCAATGCCTGTATTTGAGAGACAAAGAAAGGTTTTAATCTGTGCTCGCATGGGAAGTAAATAAAATGCAAATGTCTGAGGAAAATCAAGAAAATAAAATAAGATCAACTGAGGCGCGCCCCCCCCCCCCCTCCTTTTTCAATAATGTTTACGGACTGAAGTACCTTTATTTAACATATAGCAAGGCAACAAGGGTTGAAGGGGGCGGGGGGGGGGGTGTCGTCAGCCTCACCCGGCCTTTCCGAAGACACATTTGCAAGAGAGCTTAACCGCCCCCCCCCCCCCCCCACATCAAACACTCAGACACATACACACAAATTAACAGACGTTGAATTCTCCACCCTCACTCCTTGTAACATCTCTGGGGAAGGGCGTCTCTGGGGAAGGGGGGGGGGTTGTTAGCTCTCCCAGTCCATGTTTTTCTTTGTGGCGACGCTTCTGAACACAGTAAATCACATACATAAAAGCTGACAAACGCGTGGTAAGCTGTCTGGTATTGGATGACTCCAAGTGCCCATTTTCGTGCTGAATGAGCAGATCCAGTCCTGACATCTCTGAAGATCAATCCTTCCCTTGCACGTGAGAGCTGACCCCTTGAAGTGACAGCTGACCCCTTGCGTGTCACACTCAACCCCTTAAAGTGACAGCTGACCCCTTGCACGTGGCAGCTGATTCCCCCTGCAAGCTAATATTTGATACCCCTGTCCGACTTAACCATGACTGACACCACATCTCTGACGTGCAGACTCCATTGCAGTGGTTCTCAACCTTCTAACTACCACGACCCTTTAATACAGTTCCTCATATTGTGGCGACTCCCAAACAAACAATTATTTTTCTTCTTCGCGTTCACCAGCTGTTAACTCTGGCGGAAAGTTCTGGTTGTTCATCCACTTCTGGACTGCAGTCCTGTTCCAGAACCTGATTGTTGCGTGTGCATCCGTTTTACAGATCTGACTCATTTGTATGCAGACTGCTGGTTCCTTGCCTCTCAGGCAGATGCACTCCGACTTCAAAGGAAGATCCCAATTAGTCGACTCTTACGACATACTTTTGGGTAGACAGTCGGTCTATTCTTGTTTTCCCTATAAAAGGGCCCCGGAACACGGGGAACTATACAATATATTTTCGTTCCTACTTCATAACTTCAATGAATATGTGTTTTCCGATGGTTTTAGGTGACTCCCTGTGAAAGGGTCGTTCGACCCAAAAAGGGTCGCGACCCACAAGTTGAGAACCGCTGCTGAAATGTAAGATTCTTCACTGTCACAGCAACAGGGGTATCAGGGAAATCACTGCAGTGAAGCACTGATGTATTGTGTGGGAACTGCCGGGCTAGGTGTTTCAAGACAGACGAATGATGACAGCATCATCTTCTTCTTCTTCTTGATTCCATGCCGTGTGACGTTGGTAGTCATGTCTATCCCCAACCTTCTGTCTCGTGTACTTTCAATCAACGCTGACACAGATGAACCTCCGTACCATGATGTCAAACTGTACAGCATCTTTTCTCTCGGCCTCCCCCTGCAAGTCCTTCCCTCCAACTCTCCTACTGTCACGAAGTACTCTAGTTTTCTCCTTCTCATCACATAAATTATTACAATTTTGAAAACCTTAAACACTGATGGTAAAGAACTAAGAATAATTTACAAAATAAAAACATATACTGACAACAACAAGCAACCATAAGGATTGAAAACCAAGTTAGAACTTTTCGAAACGTTAAACGAGGTGTTAGACAGGTATATGTATTATTACACGATTTAATCAATCTGTTCAGTAAAATAATAATTAGATCCGGTCCGGTTCACGTTTCCCGGCCCATCTACAGTCTACCTGACCTGGCATTCATACTTTCTCAGACTCTTCTACGTCGGATGGGTGTCAAGTTGTCTTCCCTCCAATTACTTCAGCGCCAATGTCGCGTGTTCTACACTACACCGCGACACAGCTTTCCTCGACCCTAGAACATCTAGAACTGGCCCTAACCCAAACTCCCCCTACCCACAGCCTGAGCCTAGTTCACACAAGAGACTTTCTTCGAAAGAAGCATTACAACGTAACACCCCTCTGACCTAGATCAGACAAAGTGTGTAGATGGGCCTACAAACGTGAACAGGTCCTTAGATGGTGTGCCAGGAATATCGCTTCGTGGGCATAATGTTAACAACCTGCGATATGCAGACGATATAATTCTGATCGCTGAAAATGAAACATACAGCATCATGGACAGATAAAAAGACATGCATGGGACGTTATTCAGATTAAGGACAGGGCACATCTCGAACAGGGTTGTTGTTATTTTTCGGCGCAGAACAAACGAAGATGGGTATTTTAATTTTATTTAACTCCAAACAAAGATGTAGGGGTGCGAGGGTTAGCGTCAAGGTAAATCGGTGTCTCTGAGGCGGTCACGGCTGACAAGGGTCTGTTTCATTTTCGTGCCAGGGCGCGCAGGCGTTCTCTTGCTACTGCACACCATATTAAAGCTTCAGCGTTCATTTCAAACCATAACGCTACTAGAATTTTGGACTTTTTCGGGGACTCCCGAATTTCCTTTGTTTGGGGTGAATTAAAACTAAAGTACCCGGAGACGGTCCATGCAACCGACAATGATGTCAAAATATATTCTGCTAACAGAGAAGCAATATGGGTATTTTAATTTTTAATTCACTCCGAACAAAGGGAATTAGGGAGTTCCTGGGATAGTCCAATAAAGACATCAGTGATACATATGGCTACCAGGTTTGGGGTGAATAGAAATTGGAAGTACCACAATCACTTTCATCATGACTACCATCCTCCTGGTAAAAGTGGGCCAGAGAAAAATAAGAAGGCATACTCAGAAATGTGGAGACAGGTATGCTCCACGCAGAGTGGCAAGCATCGCCTTATAGGTCCCTAGTAGCTATAAGTTTCCTAAGGTCACGTTCTAGAAAAGCAAGTGGTTGGGAAACGAGCAGACAGCCAGTATAGCTGGTTTTGCATCCCCTGGAGGTAATCCGGTAATCTTAGTTTCCTTGGAGGTATAAAGTAAAGGTAAAGTCGGGAGATGTGAACCAGCGTCATTGCACACGGTTATAAACCATAAGTGCTCTGCCACCAGTACCGACAGTTGATAAGAATCGTCCGCCTGTGTCGCCGTCCGCACGTAACTCCGTAGCTACAGCGACGTTCCTCCATTTACCCCAGAGTCTCTACTCTGGTACCCATTTCCTAGAGGCTGGGTGACCCTCGGAAACCGCCCGGTTTCGAACACCGACCATGGCTGCGGCGAGTCGCCGCTGGATTTGAAAGCGAGTCTCCTATCGACTGCGCTAACGCTATCCCCTTGGGATATGACAAGCTAGATGTGGTCAAGGCCGTATGAGAGCGAGTGAACGATGTGGAAGCACACAAGGCTCATCACGGTCTGATGGGACTAATGCAGCGGGGAATGACAAGGGCAACTGGTCGACACTCAACGCCCAGAGGAAGGGCGAGATGGACATACAGTCAGGTTGCTGTTGATACTATTGGAACCGGAACTCTGCGCTGGCTGCTGAAGGTGGGGATGGAATGCTCAGGCGGTGCTCCAAGCGATATGATGTCGGTTCTTATCTGAACTCTCTCTCTCTCTCTCTCTCTCTCTCTCTCTCTCTCTCTCTCTCTCTCTCTCTCTCTCTCTCTCTCTCTCTCTCTCTCTCTCTCTCTCTCTTTTTTTCTTTCTCTCTGCCTCTTTCCTTCTCTGCGCTGAACTGGTCGCCTGACTGACAGCATTACACAAAGCACTAACTTCTTAGCTCCAGCGACTGTCTCGACCACAGAGATACACTTACTATTATTTGCTACGCCGGTAGAACCCCGCTACAACTGACTCCAACAGGACAATCGCTTGACCTGACTTCGCAACGAACAACCGTGATTCCGCAAGTCTGTCAACTCCAAACAAAAGAAAAACCCAACTCTTCCATAAGACGCCATTTGCTTGATTCCATCAGACATGTAACTGACCTGGAAAGTGCCTTCCGTGTTACTTACCAGACACAGAATAGAAAAATTCTGAGATAAGCCGAAGCTTTAACAGTAAACCTGAACAGCGACAATTCTGTAAACATAAGGAATTCATTATGAATCTGAAGTCACTCTTGAAAGTCAGGTGACTATCCTGAACTTCCGGCGCGTAGATGAACAATGCATCGAGTGAGACCATTTGTATTTCAGTGGAATTAATTCAGTTTTCGTGCTCCATTATATGTTGATGAAACTCTGGTAACGCACCTGGCGATTTGCAGGGAAATATTTTTATTTTTTTTTATTTTATTATTGGTGGCGTATCCTTTACAGGACGTTGCAGAACCAACCCCAGCCCTTTCTGACTGTTATAGTTTTTCTAGGCAAATTTACGTCCAGTAGTTTGCCGTTGCTTCTGGACCGTCGGCTCGCGGTACCAGCCACAGACGCCGACGCAGCGAAATATGCCTGGCAATCAACTTCACAATGTTCTGTTTGTCCTTGCATTATTTAAATGCCAGGTAAGTTTAGTCCGATCGGCTGGACGGCGTTGTTGAAAAGTTGGCTTCACCCACAAGCCCCTTTGCGTCCATGCTGTCAGTCATAAGCCTATTGTATGTGGGAAATCTTCAGTGCAAGCCGATCTGCCCAGGCGGGGATGTCCGCTGGTGAGCCGCACGCGGAACCTAGCCCTGTTAGGCAGTCGACACTTGCATGCTAATCTACACAGTCACGTGATTCGCATCATCCCTGATTAGCCGCAATTTTTTACAAGGAACTTTGGCTGCAACACATCTCCAGTGGGAATCGCCATAGTGTAGGTGAGTAGCGTGCTTACAATCGCCATAGTGTAGGTGAGTAGCGTGCTTACAATCGCCATAGTGTAGGTGAGTAGCGTGCTTACAATCGCCATAGAGTAGGTGAGTAGCGTGCTTACAATCGCCATAGTGTAGGTGAGTAGCGTGCTTACAATCGCCATAGAGTAGGTGAGTAGCGTGCTTACAATCGCCATAGTGTAGGTGAGTAGCGTGCTTACAATCGCCATAGTGTAGGTGAGTAGCGTGCTTACAATCGCCATAGTGTAGGTGAGTAGCGTGCTTACAATCGCCATAGTGTAGGTGAGTAGCGTGCTTACAATCGCCATAGTGTAGGTGAGTAGCGTGCTTACAATCGCCATAGTGTAGGTGAGTAGCGTGCTTACAATCGCCATAGTGTAGGTGAGTAGCGTGCTTACAATCGCCATAGTGTAGGTGAGTAGCGTGCTTACAATCGCCATAGTGTAGGTGAGTAGCGTGCTTACAATCGCCATAGAGTAGGTGAGTAGCGTGCTTACAATCGCCATAGTGTAGGTGAGTAGCGTGCTTACAATCGCCATAGTGTAGGTGAGTAGCGTGCTTACAATCGCCATAGTGTAGGTGAGTAGCGTGCTTACAATCGCCATAGTGTAGGTGAGTAGCGTGCTTACAATCGCCATAGTGTAGGTGAGTAGCGTGCTTACAGGCTAATCCATTTGTCACCTGTTCCAATACCGATGGAGGCCTTTGTGTGTGACCCAGGCTCCGAGGTAGATATAATGTAAATGACTGGTCGATGGGGTAGGATCGGTGACTGGGGTTCCATTGCAAAAGCTAGAGGAGAAGGATGGGTGTAGAGAGCCTGGCATACGACATTTCCTCATCCTGCATGAGAATGGAGGTTGAGGCGGTAATCGCGGCGTATTCATGTAAGCAGAAATCTCAGCCACACATGCCAATGTCATACTACTGGATTCACAAAGTACAGGACGTTCTGGGAATTTGGGAAGCAACGTGACACTGATGAATATGTTGAGAGGGGAGCCTGAGCGCCTATGGATGTGTCAGGAGTGTTGTGAAGATAATCTAACTCATAACTAATATCTCACAAAGTATGCTAAAAAAAGTAGAATCAGGTTGTCATCGTGTGGAAGGGGTTGCATCAATCCAGAGGTCACGTGCGGTGGCAGATAAGAATATTTTGCAATGGCCATGCAGCGCGTGTTTGAAAATGAGCAGTCAGATAGGCTGACTAAACTGTCCCCACTGTGGGATGCACTGCGGCTGCAAATGCAAATGGAACCATTCAGTCCATAAGTGCTCTGATCCCCTCCTTAGTAAATCCTGCAGCGTGTACGGGCTGACAACACCAGTTCTGTGTTGGTTTCTTATTCTCCTGTGGCTTCCTGCATTGTGCTCTTGTCTGGCCACACCCTTTATAATATGCTGTTTTTTGCAGTCTGGTCCTGGTTGAAGTCTCACAGTCATCACCTGGTTCTCGCAGACTTGTTACTTCCCATAGAACATTCAGAATATCAGCCTAGTTCTTGGCTCCACGGTAGCTTTACCTGCAAGCCTATCAGCTTGCTCAATTCCTTGCACAACTGCTTACCCTGCACCTTGCCCTCTACTGCTGTTAGAAATGACCGCCCTGTCCGGTCTAAGCTTCGGGTTACCGTGTAACGGTCGAGGCCCCAATATAAAACTGTTTTATAGAGTTGAGCAGGGCTCCCGGGATTTGCACCTGTTTGATTCTCATCACTGAGGTGTTCGTTAAACAGACTGCAGCCCTAGAGAAGAACTACACACCGACCTTCTATGGTTTAATCGTGGATGACGACTGTGTAACTAACTGCCTTTACTGGTAAGCTAATTGACTGTGTTCTTTTTTAAATATGTCTATCATTGTATGTTCGTGTCATATGCTGATGACAGCTTTCTAGCCGCAACGTTCATTGTGTCATATGTTATTGGTTACTGTGAAACTAACTAGTTCTACTGTTCACGGCTGTACCTGTGCGCCCCCCCCCCCCCCCCCACCCCCCACCCTAAAATCACACTCACACACCCCCGCCCTAATTTTCAGAGGGATCTCACCATAGTCTGTGTTCAGTTAATTCATTCATATAGGGAGTCGTCGAGGCGTTGGCGGCTAGACGCCCGCCTGCGGATCGGAGGATCCTGGGTTCGCGTCCTGAGTGGGTACCGTCATGGGCGTCATGTGCAGTCCTGGCAAGTAAAGGCGGCCGGCGTGATAGTGACCACATCACCCACCAAGTGCCGATTGGTCTACAGACATGTAGGTTTAGCCCTATATTCCCAATAGGCCTAAAGGCGTGGAAAAGGGACCTTTATTCACCCCAAATAGATGCGATAAGCCCAAACGGAAATCGCTCAACAAAAACACATTTCTGAAGTAAACACCACCTGTGTTTCCGAAACACACACAGCACGCATATAGTACAATGACACGAGGCCAGGGCCACACTTAAAAAGACATAGTCACAAAGGTTGGGGCGTTCCCTGTAGGCGGATAACCTATGACGGAGACACGAAGTAGACAAAAAAAATTGAACATTCATCTGTTTTCAACGGTAGCTTCAGATCAATACACAAATGCTACTACGCAAACAGATTGTATCTTCGTCAATAAGGGACACAATCCATCATCTCTCGTACCATTAGGTGTCTGTCATCTTGGCACAGAAGATCCAAGGTAGTGAGAGGACAGGTAGGCATTTAGTGCACTGAAAGAACAGGTGGGCATTAAGTTCACTGATAGGACAGGTGGGCATTTAGTGCACTGATAGGACAGGTGGGCGTTTAGTGCACTGATAGGACAGGAGGGCGTTTAGTGCACTGATAGGACAGGTGGGCATTTAGTGCACTGATAGGACAGGTGGGCATTTAGTGCACTGATAGGACATGTGGGCATTTAGTGCACTGATAGGACAGGTGGGCATTAAGTGCACTGATAGGACAGGTGGGTATTTAGTGCACTGATAGGACAGGTGGACATTTAGTGCACTGATAGGACAGGTGGGCATTTAGTGCACTGATAGGATAGATGGGCATTTAGTGCACTGATAGGACAGGTGGGCATTTAGTGCACTGATAGGACAGGTGGGCATTTAGTGCACTGATAGGACAGGTGGGCATTTAGTGCCCTGAAAGAGCAAGTGGGCAGTTAGTGCCCTGAAAGAGCAAGTGGGCATTTAGTGCACTGAAAGGACAGGTGGGCATTTAGTGCACTGAAAAGGAAGGTGGACATTTAGTGGACTGAAAGGAGAGTTACGCATTTAGTGGACTGAAAGAAGAGTTAGGCATTTAGTGCACTGAAAGGAGAGGTGGACATTTAGTGCACTGAAAGGAGAGGTGGGCATTTAGTGCACTGAAAAGGAAGGTGGGCATTTAGTGCACTGAAAAGGAAGGTGGGCATTTAGTGCACTGAAAGGAGATGTGGGCATTTAGTGCACTGAAAAGGAAGGTGGACATTTAGTGGAATGAAAGGAGAGGTGGGCATTTAGTGCACTGAAAAAGGGAGTTAGGCATTTAGTGGACTGAAAGGAGAGTTAGGCATTTAGTGGACTGAAAGGAGAGGTGAGCATTTAGTGCACTGAGAAGGGAGTTGGGCATTTAATGCACTGAAAGGTGGCCTGGCAGTCAAGGTGATTGTTGAAGAGAAAAAAGTTCGGTTCCGTCAAGACGACCTTCCGATCCGCCGCCAACGCCACGGCGGCTTATAACTATAAAAATAATAATAACTTGCCGAAATGCAAATAAATATAACAATTTATTCAAAGTAATAAGAGATATACAAACAAATACAACACAAGATCATTTCTATACATGGTGAAAGGCGACGTTTTAGTCCGCTTACAAATGAGTGAAAGTGAGGTTTAGCTCTGCCCTAATTTCTTCTGTTTTATCTCCCGTCGTGTAGGGGCCACACACGCTCGTCTGTGGGTCTGAAGGTCGAGGTCTCAAGTCCCGGTGGAGCCGGACATTGGCTTTCATGTCAAGCCAGCCTTAATTGGTTGACCCCTATAGTCCTGGGAAGTAAAGGCAGCTGGCGTGGGGGTCATCACATCATCCACCTAGTGCTGATAGGTCTATGAAATTTTTAAAAAAAATGGTGAACAGATAGATGGTCGGGTAGGGAGAAGGAAAGGGGGACGGACGGACGGACGAGCGGGAAGGCCGACAGACGGATGGATATTTGGGGAGAACGAAAGGGGAACGGACGGACGAGCGGGAAGGCGGACGGACGAGCGGGAAGGCGGACAGGCGGATGAATATTTAGGGAGAATAAAAGGGTAACGGAAAGACGAGCGGGAAGGCCGACAGACGGATGAATATTTAGGGAGAATGAAAGAGGACCGGACGGACGAGGGGGAAGGCCGACAGACGGATGGATGGGCAGGGAGAAGGAAAGATGGACGGACGGACAAGCAGGAAGGTTGACAGACGGGCGGACAGACGGACAGACGGGCGGATGGATGAGCAGGGAGAAGGAAAGGTGGACGGACGGACGAGCGGGAAGGCCGACAGACGGATGGATGGACGGACAGACGAGAGAGCGGACCGACAGACGGGCAGGCAGCCAGACAGACAGAGGGACAGATGCAAATTCAAAACACATACAAACAGACGAAAACATTATGACAGTCTGACATTCGTGCAGAGTTCATTCAGGCAGACAACCAAACATACAAGTGCATGGAAACACACACCCAATCATACACTCACCACAAATATGCTCCCCCCCCCCTCCCCCCCCCCCGTTTCTCCCTTCCACCTCCAGCTCTCAAACGCGCCGGGTATCAATGTACACAGCTGGTATCCGTTTATTAAATCCTCCATCAATGTACACATCTGGTATCCATTCGTTAAGTGAGATAAGGGAGAACTACAGGCCCACTCAGATTACACTAATCACAACAGCATAAATAGAACCTCCGTCTTAGGCGATTTCATCGTCATAAGCAACTTCCCCGTCTTATGCAATCTGACCGTTATAGGCAACGTCATCGTTTAGGCAATGTCACTGTCTTAGGCAGCTTGACCGTCTTAGGCAACGTCACCGTCTTAGGCAAATTGGCCGTCTTAAGCAAATTCATCGCCTTGGGCAACTTCATTGTCTTTTGCAACTTGACCGCCTCGGCAACATGACGATCTCAGGCAACGTGACTGTCTCGGGCAATGTGATTCATAAGAATCATGGATCCTAGTCAACTGTGCTGTACTGATTATCTTGTATGCTTAGGCTCAGGCCAATGGCCAGTTGTTAGTTGCGTATCCTTTACATGACATTGCAGAACCAACTCTGGCATTTTTTGGCTGTTGTGGTTTTTCTAGGCAAATTTAAGCCCAGAAGTTTGCCACTGCTTTCTGGGCGGTCAGCTTCTCGATGCCACCGTCGAAGCCAACGCAAGGCTCGAATCTGGGACCGAACCAAGAACCTCGGTATTACAAAGCTCGTTCGCAACGCCTAAGCCACAGACAATGGTCAGTTACGATCCTTATTTTCAAAAAGGGTTGGCTAGTGAGTAAACTTAGTTGAACAGCCCTGCTCTAACCGATGTTCTCCACTTATGTTTCTGGGGACGAATAACTTAAGCCACTAACATCACATCCCATAAACCACACTGCCCACCAACATATTACATAACCACCCCCCCCCCCCCTTTTCCACCATCCTCAGCCACCAAAGACATTCCATAAACCACACACCTCCTCCATCAAAACCTACCCCAGATACCGCCACTGACTGAACCCAGCAACAACAACACACCAGCTCAACCCTTAACCACATCTACAATGGAAATCGGTGGCCCAGTAACCCGGCCAAGTCTGAACAGCAGAGCCTGGACATAAATCAAGCCTCCCTGGAGACTTCCCTGGCGAATACAGACTTCTTGGCGCAGACAGACTCGGCAAACAGAAGCGACACTAATCAGTGAATATACGGCACATAAATACAGGAACTGCAGACTGCAGGTCTATCCCAACTACATTATACGATCCAATGTATACGGCGTCTATTCGGAATAATATACAGCAACTGTGTGTAACTTTGGCATCAATGTGTTCCGTTTATGCATCATATAGATAGGGCTCGCATGCATTGCCGTTTTAACGCATAGACACGCCCGACTCGCTAGCGTAGTTGGCTAAACCGGATTGCGCGGTGACCGGGTGACGAACTCCTTGTGGTCCGGGTTCACGCCCGGGGGTAGACAGAAAAGCCACATTTCTCCCAGACATACGGTATTTATCATGGAATCAAGGCCGAAGGGTTGCGATATCCATAATACCGAGCCTAAGGGTGTTACCAGTCCACTGGATAATGAGGAAACTAACACGATTGCGTGACATGGGAGTAAAGCATTGTGAAGCACGCCTATGCTGTCTTCGAGGCCGAAATAGGAGAAAATATAACCAGCTTCTTACGGGAACAATTAGTAGAAGTACTTTGGAGTGGCTGCTGAATCAGAGGACTGAGCACGCATAGGAATGCCAGATGTGAAGTGACGTCGATTGTGATAACATAACATCTTCTTCTTCTGTTCTCTACTTCCGGAATGCCTCGCGGTGGCAGGACAGGGAGAGATCTCTGGAACTGGCTTTCTATGCGTTACCTATAAAAGAAGTTTCAGTGTCTCTGTTTGTCTTCGGTCCATCTCCTGCGTGATCGACCTCTGGTTCCGTTACAGCTGTATGTGTATAACATTGCTCTCTGTGGTGCCCTGTCGGATTCCAATCTTGTGACCTGGTCATACCATCTGATTTGTTGTCTACCTATATCTACCTATAAAGTTCAGTATTGTTTCTGTGCCGACTCTCCTTCTGATATCATCCTTCCTAAGTCGATCTTTCCTCGTTACACCTAACATAGTAGGTAAGCATTTCATTTCTGTCGTGACTATTGTCCTTCTATCTTCTGAAGACAGCTGTGTATCGACTCAAAAACGGTAAAGTAAAGGACCTTTCTCCGGGCATATTAGGCTTTCAGGACTAGACCTATATTTTACAGACCAGCTGGCACTCAGTGGCTGATGCGGTCAACATCACGCCAGCGCCTTTGCTTCACAGGACTCTACCTGGTACTCATTTGGGGCTGGGGCGACCTGGGGGCCAAGGTCTATTTTTTAGTCAGGCTCTGAACCGACGACCTTTGAAGAGGCAGACGAGCGTCTAGCCGATATACCATGACGGTTGCCTTCAGAACAGCAGATACGCGGTATAACCCCTTTGTCGTGTACTTTATTTTTAATTCACCCTGAAGAAATGATATCCTGGAGTTCCCGGGAAAGTCCAGTACTCCAGGGCCTCATCCTAACCCATAACATCCCTTAAAAAATTGGACTTTTCCGGGAACTCCGGGATCTTCTCTGTTTATGGTAAATTAAAAATAAAATTAAATTGAAAATAACTCCCACATTAAAAATTAATAATAAAAAAACTCCCACATTAAAAATTATTAACAAAATAAATCCCACATTGAAAAAGCGGAACTGGTCTTAGTTAGAAACTCAATAACAGCAAACAAGATATTTAGAGTCCTGTGTAGAAGCATATCCGGTTCATGACTATTCTTTAATCCCGGGAATTACCATCTCGGTGAACGTGAATAGCGCCAGGTGTCGTCAGCAATGTGTGTGGGTGTGTGTGTGGGTGGGTAGTGTGTGTGAGGTTGGTGTGTTTGTTTTAGTATCCAGAAGCCATGAGTTGTTAACCCTTAGGCTCGGTATTATGGATATCGCAACCTTTCGGCCTTGATTCCATTGTAAATACCGTAAATCTGGGAGAAATGTGGCTTTTCTGCCTACCCCTCGGGACTGAACCCGGACCACAAGGAGTTCGTCACCCGGTCACCGCGCAATTCGGTTTAGCCAACAACGCTAGAGAGCCGGGCGGGGGTGTGTATGTGTGCGTGCGTGCGAGTGGGTGTAGGGTGTGTGGGTTTGTGTGTGGGTGGGTGTAGGTGTGTGGGTTTATGTGTGGGTGGTGGGTGTGTGTGTGTAGGGGGTGGGTGGGTGTGGGTGTGTGTGTATGCATAATCTCAGGATAGCCAGAACCTCTGGGCTTAGCCATCTTGGCTCCTCACTAGGCGGAGAAAAAAAGGAGGATAAAATAATGATGATGATGATAATGATGACAAAAAAAACTACGGTGAGAAAAAGAATTTCTAAGAGCTAGATAAATCGTATCCTGATAAACGAAAGTGAATCATGGAAAGCTGGTCGAATGTGCAAGCGATGGGTAGGTAGTTTTATGAACGAATGATTAGAATATACTGGATAGTTGGTTTTTTTTTTTTTTTTTGGTAGTACTGATGAGGATGTCTTGAAAGAAATGTGGGTTCCGGGGCCCTATTGTGGTAAAAACAAGAATAGACCCACTGAATCCCCAAAAGCATGTCGTAAGAGTCGACTAACTGGGGAGCTTCCTTTGAAGTCGGAGTGCATCTGCCTGAGAGGCAAGGAACCAGCAGTCTGCATTCAATTGAATCAGATCTGTAAAACGGATGCACACGCAACACTCAGGTTCTGGAGCAGGACTGCAGTCCAGAAGTGGACAAACAACCAGAACTTTACACCAGAGTGTACAGCTGGTGAACGCGAAAAAGAAGAAGAAAAAGAAGAAAACTGACTCACGAAGAGAACCGATTGCCCACATCAGAAAGAAGAGACAATCTACATTCTTTGGTCATGTCACGAGAAGGAGAAAACTGCAGTTCTTCGTGCAGATGGAAAGTTGGAGGGGAAGAGAGGCTGACGGATACCGAAAGGTGGAAAGTTGGAGGGGAAGAGAGGCAGACGGATAGCGAAAGGTGGAAAGTTGGAGGGGAAGAGAGGCAGACGGATAGCGAAAGGTGGAAAATTGGAGGGGAAGAGAGGCAGACGGATACCGAAAGAGAAGATCCTAGAAATGTTGACATCATGGAATGTAAGATCATCTGTCAGAACTGACTGACAGTACAAGAGACAGAGGGTTGTGGAGAGCCATGTCTAGCAACGCATAAGTTGATGCTGACAATGATTTTCTTAAAGAACATGTTTTCTAGGGAGCCGCCGTGGTAAAGCGGCTAGACGCTCCCCTCTGAATCCCAAAACTCTTTTTCAGACCCTTTTTTTTAAATGACGTTGGCTGAAATTGCCTTAAATGGGTACGACGTCAGTCCTGTGAAGTAAAGACAGCCGCCGTAATGTTCACTACTTCGCCCTCAAGTGCCGATTGGTCTATCAATATAGGTTTAGCCCTATATGCACAATAAGTCAAAGGCATAAAAAGCTGTCCTTTACTTAGATGTTCTGGGAGGTAAAAACGCAGAAACTTGCGCTATCCTTGAAACTATCAGAAACTGTTTCTCTACCTTAAACAGAAGCCAACTCCCAAAGAAAAGGAGCAGGAGAGTACTAGACTGTACTACTGATCTCCCCAAACAATCAAGTACAGAAGAGGCCATGTGCTGCTGGGAAAGATTAATCCGAGATTGGGGAGCTGGCGTTCAAGTTATCAACACTGCACTCAACGACTACAGGAGTGGGCGGGGCCCCCTATCTGGACGGGCAATAACGGCCGCTTAACGCTAATGGCGTTCCTTTCTAAGGGTTTCCATGGTGGAGCGCCAACGTCTTGTGTTTGTTTCCGGGTCAGGAAAAAATCTGGACTGTAATCTGCTTCCGTCTGTTGCAGTCTGGGCTCGTGTCAATGGGTGCAAGCTCAGGTTTTGCTTCTATGCTTGCAGCAAATATTATGACCACATTTTTCTTCCTCCTTTTCTTCTTCTTGTTTTTCTTTTTCTTTTCCTCCTTCTTCTTCTTTTTCTCCCCCCCCCCCTCCTTCTTCTTCTCTTTCTTTTTCTTTTTTTTTTTCTTCTTTTTCTACTTCTTCTTCTACTTCTTTTCCCCCCTTCCCCCCCCCTTTTTTTTTTCTGCACCCCCTCCCCGCGGCGACCGTGGCTTAGGCGTTGCAAGTCTGACTCCTAATCTAACGTACCGCGATTGAAACCCACTGCTGGCTGCGTGGATTTGTATCGTATGGGGCGTGGCAGATCGACCCAGCCTAAAATGGGTACCAGGATGGCTGTCCTGGGGAAGTAAAGACGACCGGCGAAATGTTGACCACATCACCCATCTTGTGCCGTTGGTCTATAAAATATAGGTCTAGCCCTATATGCCCTATACGCCTAATGGCATGAAACAGGGTCCTTTACCTTTTGTTTGTTTCACTACCCCCTTCCCCCTTTACCGCCGAGTAAGAGAAGAAGAAACAGTAGAAGACCGTATCGACAACACGATTTGCCTCGCCAAAACCTAAGTAGTCGTCACGACAGGTCAACCGGTGGGAGGGTGTGTGCAAATATTCCTTCTGTTCTAGAACACAGACAGCAGACTGTCGGGTTGACCACCTACAGGAAAGGCTGTCTGTCTGACGCAGGATCCCCTGCATAAACTTCCAGGCAGATCGCAACCTGCGCTCGGGACAACAGACAGTGATAAGGGGCTGCGATAAGTGGTATGAATGGTAAAGAGTACATATTTAAACAGGTAGATAGCAGATTTAACTACAGGGAAAAAACTGGAAATGCAGCGGTAAGGACGGGTAACAGGATCTAAACGACATCTAAAAAAAAAACATTATAGGGTTAGTAGAGAGGAAGAAGAGAAGAGAAGAGGCAGATGAAGACATGGATACAGAACAGGACTGGCTGGACATGCCTTGTCAGGACTGCAGCCTTAAGGTCCATCGCATCCGACCGTCAAAGTTGGAGGCAGCTGATCAACAGCAACTGGTGTCCCATGACACGCGGTGTTACGGGATGATGATGATGATGATGATGATGACGACGATGATGATGATGATGATGATGATGATGATGATGATGATGATGATGATGATGATGATGATGATGATGATGATGATGATGCCAGGATATATAAAAAAAAAGGAAACGGACAAACGAAGGAACTTTGCTTCTGCCACCACCAGCATGACAACAGAGACCATGACTGTGACAAAGCCCTAGAATGGCTGAAAACTGAAGAGTTCACCAATGTATGTTTGCTCAGTGACTCAATGAGCTAGCTACAGAAAATCAAGGACGGGTACATACGGTAATAGTGTCTCCATCTGATACAGCGTTTCTTCATTTTTGTCCCAGGGCATGCTGGCATGAAAGGCACTGAGAGAGCAGATGCTCTGGCTGGCAGTGTTACTATCGTGACTGGGGGCCCTCTATGGACAGGTGAGACATCATCAATGCCATACGAGAGATTAAACGCTGTGGGCTTTCGGTTTCGTGGGAAATCATTTTTCTGTGAATATAGTGCATACCCTGGGTGTACCAGTTGAAGCCGCGAGACAGGAAAATCATGCGTGGCCACCCGTAGTTACATCAACCAGAATAGAATGGTAGTTGTTAGCATGAAAACACTGGGAGACATACTCAGGAGTAGATATGAGCACTTATGGTCATTTCCGATGTGCAATGAAGATGATCTCTAAAATAAACAATGAACTTGTTTAGGTAGGTAGATAAACGGACGAGTAGCTAGGTAGGCAGGTAGATAAACGGGCGAGTAGGTAGGTAGGCAGATAAATGGGCGGGTAGGTAGATAGGTAGATAAACTGGCGAGCAGGTAGGTAGGTAGAAAAATGGGCGAGTAGCTAGGTAGGTACGTAGATAAACTGGCAAGCAGGTAGGTAGGTAGACAAACGGGCAAGTAGCTAGGTAGGTAGGTAGGTAGGTAGATAAACTGACGAGCAGGTAGGTAGGTAGATAAACGGGCAAGTAGCTAGGTAGGTAGGTAGATAAACTGGCAAGCAGGTAGGTAGGTAGGTAGATAAACGGACGAGTAGCTAGGTAGGTAGGTAGAAGAAATGGCGAGCAGGTAGGTAGGTAGATAAACGGGCAAGTAGCTAGGTAGGTAGGTAGATAAACTGGCAAGCAGGTAGGTAGGTAGATAAACGGGCGAGTAGCTAGGTAGGTAGGTAGAAGAACTGGCGAGCAGGTAGGTAGGTAGGCTGGTAGGTATACGGGCGAGTAGGTAGGTAGGTTGATAAACGGGCGAGTAGGTAGGTAGATAGATAAACGGGCGATTAGGTAGGTAGATAGATAAACGGGCGAGTAGGTAGGTAGACAGATAAACGGGCGAGTAGGTAGGTAGATAGATAAACGGGCGAGTAGGTAGGTAGATAGATAAACGGGCGAGTAGGTAGGTAGGTAGATAAAAGGGCGAGTAGATAGGTAGATACACAGGCGAGCAGGTAGGTAGATAAACAGGCGAGTAGATGGATAGATAAACGGGCGAGTAGGTAGGTAGATAGATAGAAAAACGGGCGAGTAGGTGGGTAGGTAGATACACGGGCGAGCAGGTAGGTAGATAAATGGGCAAATAGATCAGTAGATAGATAAACGGGTGAGTATGTAGGTAGATAAATGGGCGAGTAGGTAGGTAGATAGATAAACAGGCGAGTAGGTAGGTAGATAGATAAACAGGCGAGTAGGTAGGTAGATAGATAAACAGGCGAGTAGGTAGGTAGATAGATAAACAGGCGAGTAGGTAGGTAGATAGATAAACGGGCGAGTCGGTAGGTAGATAAATGGGCGAGTAGGTAGGTAGGTAGATAAATGGGCGAGTATGTAGGTAGATAGATAAATGGGCGAGTATGTAGGTAGGTAGATAAACGGGCTAGTAGGTAGGTAGATAGATAAATGGGCGAGTAGATAGATAGAAAGATAAACGGGCGAGTAGGTAGGTAGATAGATAAACGGGCGAGTATGTAGGTAGGTAGATAAATGGGCGAGTATGTAGGTAGGTAGATAAACGGGCGAGTATGTAGGTAGGTAGATAAACGGGCTAGTAGGTAGGTAGATAGATAAACGGGCGAGTAGATAGATAGAAAGATAAACGGGCGAGTAGGTAGATAGATAAACGGGCGAGTAGGTAGATAGATAAACGGGCGAGTAGGTAGGTAGATAAATGGGCGAGTAGGTAGGTAGATAGATAAACGGACGAGCAGGTAGATAGATAAACATATCAAACAGCAATAATGAACAGGCCTGAACGGTCTCTCGATTGACTGTCATACTGACTGACAAGATAAACACCAGCTAGTGGCGATTGATCCAACAATCTATAGACCAAGCACCTTATAGCAACTTTATCCATCTGCAGGCTTTGAAACAGGTACTTTTTAACTTTCACATTTATATATCCAAAAACCACGGGTGTTTACCCTTTGGCTCGGTACTATGGATACCGCAACCCTTCGGTTCCATGGTAGATAACAGTAAATCTAGGAGAAATGTGGTTTTTCTGCCTACCCCTGGGCGTAAACCCGGACCACAAGGAGTTCGCCACCCGGTCGCCACGCAGTCGGGTTTAACCAGTTGAGCAAGCGAGCCGAGCTGACTTTCATATACAAGCAGACATGACACCAGCCAGGCTGAGAACCGTCGGGTTATCAACGCGAAAATAGTTCGCGGTTCATCACCAATAAACAACGAATGCCGGTAGTCTGCAACCAGTAGAGGAAGAAGATTATTATGGTCTGGAGAGAATGAGGCACACTGGGTGTAACCAGAGGGTCTGGTCGGCTCACTACACTCACAGGAAAGGCAAGACCGACATATAACCAGATGGTGGACCGGTACTATCAGTATTGGAACTCTGCGCTAACTGCTGAAGATGAGGATGGAGCATGCATGGGAATGCCCCTGAGTACTGTGATGTCAATTCTTGACTCAACTCCACTCTGCAACCAATGTGACGTCATTAACCCCCGCACCTTCGTCAGTTGTGCACCTTAGTTCTAAAAATAACGCGGGGTTTCCCTGCAGTGTATCACCACGTACACAGATCAGGCGGGAGGTAGCGGGATCTTTGCAGAACGTCGCTCACCTCATGGCAGGCTGCAACGATTGTCCTTTCTCAATTGCTTTGCCTCTAATAAGCAGATCCTCATGCTGAGAAGAAAGCAAGTTTAGGAGACAAATAGGAAGATTTGTCACTGTTTGAATATTTGAGCTCAATAGTTAACAACAATGGCGACTGCACACAAAAAGTCAGAAAAAGACTCGCTCTAACAAAGCAGAGGGTAAACAGCACGAAGACACTATGGCACAGCACCTGCAATCCAGTTATGTTAACAACCTTGAGAACATGATATTTCCCCTGGTAACCTATGGCTGTGAATCACGGATGTTAACAACTTTGAGAACATGATATTTCCCCTGGTTGCCTATGGTTGAGAGTCACGGATGTTAACAACTTTGAGAACATGATATTTCCCCTGGTAACCTATGGTTGTGAGTCATCGACTCTTAACCAATTAGGAAGAAAAAAATCGGAGCGTTTGAACCCAAAAGCTACTCAAAAATTCGGATTTTAAAAAAAAAGATAGATATAAAACCCGTACGAAAAGTATTTCAGCAAGCTTCACAATATAACAAACACAAACAAAACGTGAACGTTGCGGCTATGGAGCCCTCATCAGCACATACCAAGCAAATACACACAATCACTTAGCTTAGTTTCTCGAAGCAGTCAGGTCGATGTCTTGCCAGTAGACTGACGAGACACGTGGGACAGGAGAATAAATACCCTCGGGGAATACCAGGGGCCGTAACTGGAGGGTTTTTATTTGAACCTGTGTGGGCAGTTCAATCCCATAGGATTTCATATGGAACAGTCTTTGCAGTTCAGTCCTCTACGTGTTAACGTACCAAAGTGGGGGGGGGGGGGGGTAGAGCGATTTTCATGAGATTTGCAGACCAAGCGGAAGAAAAATCCAAACATCCCTCGGATATTCCACCTGTCTACTGCGTGCGTGGTCGATCTCTGGTTCTGCTTCCGTTGTGTCTAAGTGGCATGGCTGTCTGTGGTGCTCTATCTGGTGGAAGTCTTGACACATGAGCGAGTGATGTTCCACCCAACCAAGACCGCACAAGAAGCGATAAACATCCAGTGACACAAAGCGCCACCATTCGGATGAGAATCACCCAGGCAGAAGTATCAGAAACTCAGCCAAACGGTTAGGCTATTTTACGACGACAGCCGGAATGGGGCATTTTTATTACAATAACAAAAATACCGCGTCCCATATCGGGGCGTAAGCTTACAGCTCTTGCCACATGCCCAGACCACTTGATACATCTCATTTCACAGTGTAATTTTGCGTTTATATTTTCTAGAATGGTCTACGTCTGGCTTTGATAGCAATACTTCACTGCTGGCTCATCATGGGGCTTGACTCAAGATTGCCAGAACAACAACTACCTGTCAGGATCATATATCAAGAGGGTGGGAGGGAGGAAAAGGGGTAGAAAGGGGAGGGAGAGAGAGAGAGAGAGAGAGAGAGAGAGAGAAGCTTCAGGACGGTAACAGTACAGTAAGTCTCCAGATATTCAATGTTCTGTCTGTGTATGGTCGGTGTTATTGTCTGCCCATGTCGAGATCAATAGTCCGAGAGGAGATAATCCCACCAGAGATCAAACTAAGGAAGACCTTCCAGGCGCAGATGAAACCCGCTAACCGATGAGACACATAATGCGTCCACGGGCGGAGATCTGGGACATGCTATGTGGAGAAATCTGCTTCCATTATTAAAAGGGCGGTTGGCACGACGAGATGCGGTTTACAGCTAAGCTGTGATATCTGCTGAGCCGCCTTATGAATTTTCTAAGTGGTGGGGGTAGCAGGGGAGCCTAAAAACGGTATATCCAAAAATATATGCAAATAAAAATGATATGTTGTGTTCTAGAGGATATTCCTAGATCTCTATAAAACAGGACACAAATTGATGTTATTTTCGAGTACCAACGGCCCGGCCGGGACACAGAGAAACGATCACCCTAGTTAACCGCCTGCCACTCACTGGCCCCTAGACCTCAGCCCCAATTTCCTCTGCCTTTCAACATTGTACACACATTCCGAACTTCCGTCCAACCACCCTGACCTCCGACCTTTCCCTATCAACCACTCACTACAGAAGCCGCAACCCTCCTGTGTCTGGTCAGTCGCCCAAGGGCGGCCAGCACTGAACGAGTTAAACGAGGTGCTCACACTTTAAACAATGCGGTACGGGATCGATGAAAGCAGCGGCGGTCATCAGTGGCTTATCTGGGGTGCTGCATTCGCATCATCTCACACAGCACTGATCATGGAATAGGATTATTTCACTCGTATATCAACCTGTACAGCTACTGCTTAAAGTAGATAGAGGATGCTCTCTCACTCTCCCTCCCTCCCTCTCTCTGTCTCTCTCTCTCTCTCTTTCTTTCTCTCGCAGTATAAGAGATGTGTGCATTTATGTGTGTGTATTCTGTCTGTCTGTCTGTCTGTATCTGTGTGTAAGTGTGTGTGTATGTATGTATGTATGTATGTATGTATGTATGTATGTATGTATGTATGTATGTATGTATGTATGTATGTATGTATGTATGTATGTATGTATGTATGTATGTATGTATGTATGTATGTATGTATGTATGTATGTATGTATGTATGTAATGTAATGTAATGTAGTGTAGTGTAGTGTAGTGTAGTGTAGTGTAGTGTAGTGTAGTGTAGTGTAGTGTAGTGTAGTGTAGTGTAGTGTAGTGTAGTGTAGTGTAGTGTAGTGTAGTGTAGTGTAGTGTAGTGTAGTGTAGTGTAGTGTAGTGTAGTGTAGTGTAGTGTAGTGTAGTGTAGTGTAGTGTAGTGTAGTGTAGTGTAGTAGTGTAGTGTAGTGTAGTGTAGTGTAGTGTAGTGTAGTGTAATGTAATGTAATGTAATGTAATGTAATGTAATGTAATGTTATGTATGTATGTATGTATGTATGTATGTATGTATGTATGTATGTATGTATGTATGTATGTAATGTAGTGTAGTGTAGTGTAGTGTAGTGTAGTGTAGTGTAGTGTAGTGTAGTGTAGTGTAGTGTAGTGTAGTGTAGTGTAGTGTAGTGTAGTGTAATGTAATGTAATGTAATGTAATGTAATGTATGTATGTATGTATGTATGTATGTATGTATGTATGTATGTATGTATGTATGTATGTATGTATGTATGTATGTATGTATGTATGTATGTATGTATGTATGTATGTATTTATTCGTACGTACGTACGTGTGTATGTATGTGTTTATGTCTGTCTGTCTGTCTGTCTGTCTGTCTGTCTGTCTGTCTGTCTGTCTGTCTGTCTGTGCGTGCGTGCGTGCGTGCGTGTGTATGTGTGTATGTGTGTGTGTATGTGTGTGTATGTGTGTGTATGTGTGTGTATGTGTGTATATGTGTATGTATGTATGTATGTATGTATGTATGTATGTATGTATGTATGTATGTATGTATGTATGTATTTATTCGTACGTACGTACGTGTGTATGTATGTGTTTATGTCTGTCTGTCTGTCTGTCTGTCTGTCTGTCTGTCTGTCTGTCTGTGCGTGCGTGCGTGCGTGTGTATGTGTGTGTGTATGTGTGTGTATGTGTGTGTATGTGTGTGTATGTGTGTATATGTGTATGTATGTATGTATGTATGTATGTATGTATGTATGTATGTATGTATGTATGTATGTATGTATGTATGTATGTATGTATGTATGTATGTATGTATGTATGTATGTATGTATGTATGTATGTATGTATGTATGTATGTATGTATGTATGTATGTATGTATGTATGTATGTATGTATGTATGTATGTATGTATGTATGTATGTATGTATGTATGTATGTATGTATGTATGTATGTATGTATGTATGTATGTATGTATGTATGTATGTATGTATGTATGTATGTATGTATGTATGTATGTATGTATGTATGTATGTATGTATGTATGTATGTATGTATGTATGTATGTATGTATGTATGTATGTATGTATGTATGTACGTACGTACGTACGTACGTACGTACGTACGTACGTACGTACGTGTACGTGTGCGTGCGTGCGTGCGTACGTACGTACGTACGTACGCACGCACGCACGCACGCACGCACGCACGCACGCACGCACGCACGCACGCACGCACGCACGCACGCACGCACGCACGCACGCACGCACGCACGCACGCACGCACGCACGCACGCACGCACGCACGCACGCACGCACGCACGCACGTACGTACGTATGTATGTATGTATGTATGTATGTATGTATGTATGTATGTATGTATGTATGTATGTATGTATGTATGTATGTATGTATTTATTCGTACGTACGTACGTGTGTATGTATGTGTTTACGTCTGTCTGTCTGTCTGTCTGTCTGTCTGTCTGTCTGTCTGTCTGTCTGTCTGTCTGTCTGTCTGTCTGTCTGTCTGTCTGTCTGTCTGTCTGTCTGTCTGTCTGTCTGTCTGTCTGTCTGTCTGTCTGTCTGTCTGTCTGTCTGTCTGTCTGTCTGTGCGTGCGTGCGTGCGTGTGTATGTGTGTGTATGTGTGTATGTGTGTGTATGTGTGTATGTGTGTATGTGTGTATGTGTGTATGTATGTATGTATGTATGTATGTATGTATGTATGTATGTATGTATGTATGTATGTATGTATGTATGTATGTATGTATGTATGTATGTATGTATGCATGCATGCATGCATGCATGTATGTATGTATGTATGTATGTATGTATGTATGTATGTATGTATGTATGTATGTATGTATGTATGTATGTATGTATGTATGTATGTATGTATGTATGTATGTATGTATGTATGTATGTATGTATGTATGTATGTATGTATGTATGTATGTATGCATGCATACAATTTAATTCTTCTTCTTGGTCCATTGTAGTGTAAGAATGTTTCTGTAACATTTCAGGTCTTTTTTTTTTTTTTTTGTTCGTCCGAGTGACGTAATTGCGTTGTGCCTATTTACAGTACAGCTAGGATAATTAGTAGGGCCGCACCAAGCAGGTATTTCTTCTTCCTCTTTGCGTTCACCGGCTGTAAACTCCAGCGGAAAGTTCTGGTTGTTCATCCACTTCTGGACTTTAAGTCTTGTTTCAAAACCTAAGTTTAGCATGCACATCTGTATGCAGACTGTTGGTTCCTCGCCTCTCAGGTAGCGCACTCCGACTTCGAAGAACACATCCCTAATTAGTCGATCGGGCTGTCTGTTATGAGACAGTGGGTTTTTTTTTGTCCTTTACAACAGAGCCACAGAAAGAAAATTGGGGGGGGGGGGGCGCTAAGTCAAATGATTTCGCGGGCCGCAAACCTCCTGTGAGCCGGACCTTTCCCTACTCATGCAGCATCTGGGCGAAATCGGCCGGATCAGACATGGAGGCTGGCCGATCAAAGAGCCGCCAGATCCAGCACACGTCAAACAGCCAAGGAGAGGGAGGTAATCTGACGTGAGTTCCCCCGGCGGTGATTGAGAAATGACGCCTGGGTTTCGTGTCGTCATCGATCGGTTGCCTGATTTAGCCTGGTGTCATGACGCGCTGCGGGACCGCACACACACTGACACGGGCTGCCGCAGTGATGCATCCGGCAATGATCCCATCCAAGAGGGTGGGGCTGACATTGTCACGTTCTGCTCCAGGGTCGACCAGTAAAGTAAAAGTACCCTTTGCCACGCCTTCAGTTGTGATGGGCATATAGGGCTAGACTTTTATTCTATAAACCAGTGATTCCCAAACTGTGCGCCGCGGGGAGCCACGACTCTCCACAGGGGCGCCGCGAAATATTCGAAGATACATACGTTTTTTTTTTTCACCTTTTACATAGAAGTAGTCACTCTTTAAGTCGGCTCTGTGGCTAAGTCGATGCGAACGCTTCGTAATGCCGGGATGCCGGGTTCGATCCCAGCAGCGCGCCATGCGCCTTGCGTTGGTTTCGACAGTGGTATTAAGAAAGTGCGTTGGTTTCGACAGTGGTATCAAGAAAGCCGACCCTCCAGAAAGCAATGGCAAACTACTGGACGTAAATTTGCCTAGAAAAACCACACAACAGCCAGGGGCTTTTGGTGTTGGTTCTGCAAAGTCCTGTAAAGGATACGCAACTAACCTTAGTGACTCTGGAAAATTTTTTATTGAAAAAAGGCGCCGCGTCTAAGAAAAGTTTCAGAAACACTGATACATCTGTGGGTGATGAGGTCAACGTCATAACGGCCGCCTTTACTACACAGGACGTTCACCTTGTACGCATTTAAGGCTGGGTCGACCTCAGAGCCAGGTATTTTTTTTTTTTTTCAAGAAGGAAACAAAGTTCAGCACCGTTCGGGGTTGAACCCACGACTTTCTGATCCACGAGTGGGGTCTAGCTGCTATACTACGGCAGCGAACCTGCAGGGTAGAACAGAGTGAAATTTTTAAAATTTAAAATTAAAAATGTTATATGGCGCAAATAACCCAGTCACAATAATAATCAAAAGCTCTCCCTTCGGGGAATGCAGGTTAAACGTGGCGTTTTGTGTGTGCGTGTGTGTGTGCGTGTGCATGCGCGCGTGTGCGTGCGTGTGTGTGGGGGGGGGGGACTGCGCAACACCATTTGCAGGTGCACAGACAAAGAAGAATAAATAAGACAACTACACATAAAGGCAGGTAAGTTGAGGGAAATGAAGAAGAAAGGACGAAAGAACCAACAGACCGAGAGACAGTCAATTACTGCAGGACAGACCTACTTCTGTTACCCACTCAATGTAACAGCATAAACACGTGGTCTGGACGTAGCCATATTGACGAATCAATACAAGGCCAGCACTTCCTGCACCATGGGGACCCAGCCTAGGGGATCGCCAGCTGCCAGTGAGTATAATGTCCAGTGACATCAAGGTGGGTGCAACAGCTTGTACACAGTTTGTCATTCAATCAGTATGTCCGTCGTGAATCCACCAGGAAGTGTGCAACAGCTTGTACACAGTTTATCAGTCAACCAGTATGTCCGTCGTGAATCCACCAGGAAGTGTGCAACAGCTTGTACACAGTTTATCATTCAACCAGTGTGTCCGTCGTGAATCCACCAGAAGGATGCAACAGCTTGTACACAGTTTATCATTTAACCAGTATGTACGTCGTGAATCCGTCAAGGTGGGTGAAACAACTTGTACACAGTTTATCATTCAACCAGTATGTCCGTCGTGAATCCGTCAAGGTGGGTGCAACAGCTTGTACACAGTTTATCATTCAACCAGTATGTCCGTCGTGAATCCATCAGGGTGGGTGCAACAGCTTGTACACAGTTTATCATTCAACCAGTATGTCCGTCGTGAATCCACCAGGAAGTGTGCAACAGCTTGTACACAGTTTATCATTCAACCAGTGTGTCCGTCGTGAATCCGTCAAGGTGGGTGCAACAGCTTGTACACAGTTTATCATTCAACCAGTATGTCCGTCGTGAATCCATCAGGATGTGTGCAACAGCTTGTACACAGTTTATCATTCAATCAGTATGTCCGTCGTGAATCGATCAAGGTGGGTGCAACAGCTTGTACACAGTTTGTCATTCAATCAGTATGTCCGTCGTGAATCTATCAGGAAGTGTGCAACAGCTTGTACACAGTTTATCATTCAACCAGTATGTCCGTCGTGAATCCGTCAAGGTGGGTGCAACAGCTTGTACACAGTTTATCATTCAACCAGTATGTCCGTCGTGAATCTGTCAAGGTGGGTGAAACAACTTGTACACAGTTAATAATTCAGTCAGTATGTCCGTCGTGAATCCACCAGGAAGTGTGCAACAGCTTGTACACAGTTTATCATTCAACCAGTGTGTCCGTCGTGAATCCACCAGGAAGTGTGCAACAGCTTGTACACAGTTTATCATTCAATCAGTATGTCCGTCGTGAATCCACCAAGGTGGGTGCAACAGCTTGTACACAGTTTGTCATTCAATCAGTATGTCCGTCGTGAATCCATCAGGAAGTGTGCAACAGCTTGTACACAGTTTATCATTCAACCAGTATGTCCGTCGTGAATCCGTCAAGGTGGGTGCAACAGCTTGTACACAGTTTATCATTCAACCAGTATGTCCGTCGTGAATCTGTCAAGGTGGGTGAAACAACTTGTACACAGTTAATAATTCAGTCAGTATGTCCGTCGTGAATCCACCAGGAAGTGTGCAACAGCGTACACAGTTTATCATTCAACCAGTGTGTCAGTCGTGAATCCACCAGGAGTGTGCAACAGCTTCTACACAGTTAATAATTCAGTCAGTATGTCCGTCGTGAATCCACCAGGAAGTGTGCAACAGCTTGTACACAGTTTATCATTCAACCAGTATGTCCGTCGTGAATCCACCAGGAAGTGTGCAACAGCTTGACACAGTTTATCATTCAACCAGTATGTCCGTCGTGAATCCACCAGGAAGTGTGCAACAGCTTGTACACAGTTTATCATTCAAGGAAGGATCCAGTTGTATGTCCAACCAGTATGTACGTCGTGAATCCGTCAAGGTGGGCGAAACAACTTGTACACAATTTATCATTCAACCAGTATGTCCGTCGTGAATCCGTCAAGGTGGGTGCAACAGCTTGTACACAGTTTATCATTCAACCAGTATGTCCGTCGTGAATCTGTCAAGGTGGGTGAAACAACTTGTACACAGTTAATAATTCAGTCAGTATGTCCGTTGTGAATCCACCAGGAAGTGTGCAACAGCTTGTACACAGTTAATAATTCAGTCAGTATGTCCGTCGTGAATCCACCAGGAAGTGTGCAACAGCTTGTACACAGTTTATCATTCAACCAGTATGTCCGTCGTGAATCTGTCAAGGTGGGTGAAACAACTTGTACACAGTTAATAATTCAGTCAGTATGTCAATCCACCAGGAAGTGTGCAACAGCTTGTACACAGTTTATCATTCAACCAGTGTGTCCGTCGTGAATCCACCAGGAAGTGTGCAACAGCTTGTACACAGTTTATCATTCAATCAGTATGTCCGTCGTGAATCCACCAAGGTGGGTGCAACAGCTTGTACACAGTTTGTCATTCAATCAGTATGTCCGTCGTGAATCCATCAGGAAGTGTGCAACAGCTTGTACACAGTTTATCATTCAACCAGTATGTCCGTCGTGAATCCGTCAAGGTGGGTGCAACAGCTTGTACACAGTTTATCATTCAACCAGTATGTCCGTCGTGAATCTGTCAAGGTGGGTGAAACAACTTGTACACAGTTAATAATTCAGTCAGTATGTCCGTCGTGAATCCACCAGGAAGTGTGCAACAGCGTACACAGTTTATCATTCAACCAGTGTGTCAGTCGTGAATCCACCAGGAAGTGTGCAACAGCTTCTACACAGTTAATAATTCAGTCAGTATGTCCGTCGTGAATCCACCAGGAAGTGTGCAACAGCTTGTACACAGTTTATCATTCAACCAGTATGTCCGTCGTGAATCCACCAGGAAGTGTGCAACAGCTTGTACACAGTTTATCATTCAACCAGTATGTCCGTCGTGAATCCACCAGGAAGTGTGCAACAGCTTGTACACAGTTTATCATTCAACCAGTGTGTCCGTCGTGAATCCACCAGGAAGGATCCAACAGCTTGTATACAGTTTATCATTCAACCAGTATGTACGTCGTGAATCCGTCAAGGTGGGCGAAACAACTTGTACACAATTTATCATTCAACCAGTATGTCCGTCGTGAATCCGTCAAGGTGGGTGCAACAGCTTGTACACAGTTTATCATTCAACCAGTATGTCCGTCGTGAATCTGTCAAGGTGGGTGAAACAACTTGTACACAGTTAATAATTCAGTCAGTATGTCCGTTGTGAATCCACCAGGAAGTGTGCAACAGCTTGTACACAGTTAATAATTCAGTCAGTATGTCCGTCGTGAATCCACCAGGAAGTGTGCAACAGCTTGTACACAGTTTATCATTCAACCAGTATGTCCGTCGTGAATCCACCAGGAAGTGTGCAACAGCTTGTACACAGTTTATCATTCAACCAGGATGTCCGTCGTGAATCCACCAGGAAGTGTGCAACAGCTTGTACACAGTTTATCATTCAACTAGTGTGTCCGTCGCGAATCCACCAGGAAGGATGCAACAGCTTGTACACAGTTTATCATTCAACCAGTATGTACGTCGTGAATCCGTTAAGGTGGGTGAAACAACTTGTACACAGTTTATCATTCAACCAGTATGTCCGTCGTGAATCTGTCAAGGTGGGTGCAACAGCTTGTACACAGTTTATCATTCAACCAGTATGTCCGTCGTGAATCCACCAGGAAGTGTGCAACAGCTTGTACACAGTTTATCATTCAACCAGTATGCCAAGTATATGAATCCAAGAGACAAGAGGGAATTTGCGGGGGGTTCAACAGAAATTAAAACTAATAATTATAATGTCAAATCAGTACTGTTGTATGGAGTGGAAACATGGAGAACAGCTAAAGCGATTACTAATAAACCATAAAAGTAAAGTAAAGATCCCTTTTCACGCCTTTAGGCGCATCGGGTATTTGAGAAGAGCGCCCATATTTTTTCAGACCATCGGCACTAGGTGGGTTATGTGGTCAGCATTACGCGGGCCGTCTCTACTTCCCCAGGACAGCCATCCTTAATCAACCAAACTCATGGCACAACTAAGCTGTCGTCGAAGAGTTGCAAGGCAGTGGATACCGTCCATTGTGGAGTGACTGGAAATGAGAAAGCTGATCAACTGGCAGGTGGGAGAGCAGCTGGATTAGTTACAGACGATTAAAAGAAAAGGATGAAAATATCGAACAGGAAACCACCAGCCCCAGCACAAGACAAGTATTTTATTATGGACAGATCAGAACAAGTCATTATCCTTCGCCTCAGAACATGGCACAACCTATTACGCAACCACATGTACACAAAATTCAAGACAGACGTATCAGCCATGTGCACCTATGAAAAGTGCCCCAGACAGCAGAAAATGTGCCCCATGACTTAACCGAATTTGACACATTAAGGTAAACTTGTTAGCCAGAAAGAACAACGGTGGAACGTAAACTCTATGGACCACTGAGCAAACTAAAAACGACAGTGAAATTTATAAGAGAGAGAAAAAAAACTGCTGATATAGACAACTTATTTCAGGCTAATGAACAAATAATATGAAGACTAATAAACTACAAACATTCATTAACTGGTGCCTGTGCAGAATAAAGGGAATAAAATGGTAGGATAGAATCACTTATCTAGAGCTTTGGGAGAGAACTAAACAAGTTCTAGTGGACCAAGGGATGGAGACAAGACGCTGGCGTTGTTGGACAGGACGTACACTGAGAAAACCTGAGAAGAATACAACTAGAATGTATCTGCACTGGAACCCACAGGGAAATATGTTTATGTTTATCTGACGGATCAACATCATGGCAAAAGTGTAGTGACCCATAAGTGCTCCGTTCTACTTCTAACTCAAGCTTGAGTCTGAAGCATCTCAGCGCAGTGCACGAACTCCGTTGCACCGGCGAGGATCCTGAAATACTTAAGAGTAGATTTTTAACTCCAAATTTAGCCCGGGCAGCGCCGTAAGGCCACTCTTTACGATTTCCCAACTGTCAGGGGAGATTTTACGTGCGCAAGAATACACGCGGGCGTCCGTTCAGGGGCATAGAAATAATAAAGGAAGACCCAAAAACACAGGGAGAAGGCAGATAGAGAGTGAAGTCAAAAAGATGGAGAGGACAGAGCGAACTGCATGCAACAGCGAAGGACGAAAGGGCTTGGGCTGAGTTGGTTGAGGGCCTATGCTCCATTCGGGATTATAAAGCAGAAGAAGAAGAAAATGTCCGTCACGTGTTCCAACGGACGAACACATTCCGTCCATCTCAGTGTCGATGTAAACTAAAGCTTATATTTGGAGCGGGATTTTCATTACAAGCATTCTAAAGCTTATATTTGGAGCGCGGCTTTCATTACAAGCATTCTAAAGCTTATATTTGTAGCGCGGCTTTCATTACAAGCATTCTAAAGCTTATATTTGGAGCAGGGGCTTTCATTACAAGCATTCTGAGGCTTATATTTGGAGCGGGGCTTTCATTACAAGCATTCTAATGCTTATATTTGCAGCGGGGCTTTCATTACAAGCATAAAAGGCTTATATTTGGAGCAGGGCATTCATTACAAGCATTCTAAGGCTTATATTTGGAGAGGGGCTTTCATTACAATAATTCTAAGACATATTTGGAAAGGGGCTTTCGTTACAAGCATTCTACCAAACCATGCTAAGGCATATTTGAGCGCAGCTGGTATACAAAATGACTTCATTTATTTTGCACTCAATCATTCATTGCCAGGTAGCGGGTCGTTTGTGGAACGCCGCTCTGAAATATATCATCATCGTGTGCAGCCGGCCGTTTGTAGAACGTCGCTCTCATCACGTCAACCGTCTACTACCAGCAGGCGCAAGTCACCCACGTCACTCATGCGTATCCATACGCCTTATCCACGTTACACGTATCCACACACATTATCAACGTCACTCACACGTCACCCACACATTATCCACGTCACTCACACGTATCCACACACATTATCCACGTCACTCACACGTATCCACACGTTATCCACGTCACTCATACGTATCCACACACATTATCCCCGTCACTAACATGTTATCCACGTCACTCATACGTCACCGACACATGTCATCCATGTCGCTCACATGCCACTCCCACTTACACCCCCCATCTACCCCACAACCCACACACTCCCGTCATAAAGACTCATACGTACAACTGTCGACAATAAGTACACACACATGTCAATCACACGTACCCACATATGACCACCCCCCCCCCCACACCCCCCATCCCACCCCACATCTACCTCAAACCCCACCACGAAGACACAGAGAAAACACAGCCCGTACCGTCATCGACTACCAGTCAAGGCCCCCCACTGTTGACAATCGTGTCGGACATATTTTCAAGAAAACGATTGAAGGATTCACAGTTGCCTGGCAACGGTTTCGATTAGCCTGTGATACCAGGGCGGCGGAAAAAAAGGGGGGGGGGGGTATGCCCAATGTGACAGACGGGGGAGAGGCAGGGCAAGGACGATACCTCCTCCCATTGATTTTACCATTATAGTATGATGAAGAGGAGGCTGTGAAGGGGGAGGGGGGAGGTGATCGGTTGTCGGTTGACGGGTAGTGGCAGGAGTTGGCACAGAACACGCAAATACCTTTACATTGCGTACACACTAAAAGACATTCCTATACTTTAAATGTATGCATGTGTATCTGTGTGGAGTTTATTTTTTTAATTAAACATCTACCTATTGATGTATAATCTAACCATCCAACCATACAAGGTCCGACAATTAAGTAATGAGACTGATTTTATTACGGTCAAGACAAAAATGCCATCTGTGGAGCAAAGAATGGAATCCAAAGAGGCAACCTTCGTCCATGATCTGGCAACTTTGCATCACCGCCTGATAAGCAGACGAAAAATAATCCGCCATTTTATTGACCTAGTTAGATGTGCATTGTTATGAAATCAGCATGGAGCAAAAAGCTAACATTAAATTCTGTTTAAAACTTAGAGAAAGCGCCATTGAGAGAGTTAAATTGATGCGACAAGTTTATGGGGATAATTGTTTATCTGGTGCACATATTTTTAGGTGGTATTCAAGATTCAAAAATGGTGTAGAAATGATTACTAATGCAACAAGACCTGGACGCCCAGTTTCTGTTTGTAATGATATACTCATTGCAAAAGTCACAGAACGGATACAAAAAGATCGTCGTTTTACTGTCAAGATGATGGCAGATGAATCTGGTGTTTATAGAGAGACTCTTCGTAAAATGTTGGTGCAAGATTTTGGCAAGAAAAAAGTTTATTGCAGTTTTGTACCCCATTCGTTGTCTGGTGACGAAAAACATCAGCGGGTTGAGTAGCTAAGAGATATCACCAAAACAGGAATTTTTGGCACCAAAACATGTGTGTGTTCCCAACCATCCACCCTATTTCTCAGATTTGTGTCCCTGTGATTATTTTCTATTCCCAAAATTAAAGTTACCATTGAAAGGACGCTTCTTTAACAATATTGATGACACCCAAAGGGCCGTAACATCGACTTTAAGGGCCATAACAACAGAAGAACCACAGATGTCGTTCCAGTGTCTGTTAGATCGTGCTACTCTCTGTATCAAGGCACAAGGGGCTTACTTTGAATCAGATACAGGTTATATCTTCAGCTGTTGATAAGTTTAATGTTTATGGAATTAGTTTCATTACTTAATGGTCGGACCTTGTATATCCATCCATCATCCATCCTGTTATCTGTCTGTCTGTGACTCTCTGAAAATAAAGTTTGTTCGTTCATTCTATATGTGTCTGTCTGCGTGCGTATCGGTCCCTCTGTCTGTCTTTATACCATCACAACTGACACATTCTTACATACGCACAGACAAATGACGATTTCAGCCCTTTAACACATACTGGTGGAGGCAGACATATCATTTGTGAGACGCAAGTAAACAATAACATGGAATGAGACAAACAGAAACAAAGTAATTTCTCGATATGTTAAAAAAAAAAAAAGCAACAAACTCGACAACTTGGTAACAACTGGCAGGGCTGGTGGTGAGACGGGAGGGGGGGGGTGGCAAAAGGCGGGGTAGGTGGGGATGATACAAAGATATATATATACTCAAATGCTTGCAAGCATGGTGTTGGCTCAAGAGCATTGACTTGATTAGTGACTATGGTGATCGCGCCGGCTCTCGAGCCTTGGTCGGCTACGCTGAAGGGCAGCGCACAACTGGACAACATCGAGTGGGCTGGAAACACTGTATTGATTGACAGAGCATGGACTCAACACAGCTGGATTCGATGGACAAGGATGAGGACGCTGGGCGGACGGGTAGATAAATGCAATGTAAGAGGAACGTATGTGTGGATTTACACAGAAGAGACATGTAGGCAGGCGGGCGGGCGGGCGGACGGACCGACGGACCGTCGGACCGACCGACCGTCGGACCGACCGACCGACCGACCGACCGACCGACCGACCGACCGACCGACCGACCGACCGACCGACCGACCGGGCGGGCGGCGGCGGGGTGGCGGGCGGGCGGGCGGGCGGGCGGGCGGGCGGGCGGGCGGGCGGGCGGGCGGACGGACGGACGGACGGACGGACGGACGGACGGACGGACGGACGGACGGACGGACGGACGGACGGACGGACGGACGGACGGACGGACGGACGGACGGACGGACGGACGGACGGACGGACAGACAGACAGACAGACAGACAGACAGACAGACAGACAGACAGACAGACAGACAGACAGACAGACAGACAGACAGACAGACAGACAGACAGACAGACAGACAGACAGACAGACAGACAGACAGACAGACAGACAGACAGACAGACAGACAGACAGACAGACAGACAGACAGACAGACAGACAGACAGACAGACAGACAGACAGACAGACAGACAGACAGACAGACAGACAGACAGACAGACAGACAGACAGACAGATAGATAGATAGATAGATAGATAGATAGATAGATAGATAGATAGATAGATAGATAGATAGATAGATAGATAGATAGATAGATAGATAGATAGATAGATAGATAGATAGATAGATAGATAGATAGATAGATAGATAGATAGATAGATAGATAGATAGGGTGAAAGAAAAGAAACCAAATACGAAGGAACGAATGGATGAAATTAATTTTCAAAAGGTGACACAGCAAAATTAATAACAGGAACAGAATTTATATCAGAAAGAATTATTTTAATCAAGTTGACAGAAGGAAGTAAAACTACAACGATTATTTAGATATATGCACCTTGCAACGATAGTTATTCTGAAGAAGAAAAAGAAGACTTTTACGAGAGACTTACGGACACCATCAATAATGTTAAAGAGAAAGAGGACATCATAGTAATGGGAGATTTTAATGGTAGGGTAGGTAAAAGAAGATCACCATGGGAGAGATACCTTGGCCCATTCAGCGACACAACCACAGATTGCAATAGAAATGGAGAACACCTGTTAAACTTGTGTGCTGAACAAGAACTCTACATTACCAACACATTCTACCAACATCGCCAAAGTCAGGTTAAAACGTGGTACAAGTGGAACAACTTAGATCAAGCGTCACAAATTGATTTTATACTAGTCAGACAACGGCAGAAGAGGACGGTAAGAGACTCAAAAGCTGTCCCAAATGCGGGACTGGATTCAGACCATCGCCCAGTAGTTATGAACATATGCAACTCAAGTAGAAACAGTCTACATAAACAGAAACGTGAAGAAATCATCAACACTAAGAAATTAGAGGAAGAGAATATCAAACATGAATTTGAACTAGAAATAACAAAGGCTTTTGCAGATATTGCCAAGGAACCAGTAAGAATTGAAGAAGAGTGGGATTATTATAAATCAACCATCACGAAGATATTAAAAGACAAGTGTGGTACCAGAAAGACGGGCAAAGGCAAGAAAAAGGGTACCGCTTGGTGAAATGAAGAAGTCAAAGAAGCAGTGTCAAATAAAAAGAAGATGTTTCAAATATGGTTAAAAACAAAAGACGAAAAGGATTACATTAGGTACAGACTAACTCGAAGAGACACCAAGAGAACAATAAAGAAATCCAAAGAGGAATCATGGAAAAAGTATGGTGAACACCTAACACAGCTATGTACAGAATCACCAAGAGACTTTTATAAGAGTGTGAAAGCGATGCGATTAAGAGAAGAAAGCTTCAATCCAACATCAGTCATAAACGATAAAAATGGAAAACCATTATTCAGCCAAAAAGAAATTAAAAAAAGATGGGAGGAATATTTTAAAGAACTTTTGAACCCGTCGGGAGTACATGAAACAGCAGAATTCCATTCAAGGGCTCCAGATCATCTAGAACCACATATCCTGCGGGATGAAGTAGAGAAAGTTATCAAAACAAGTAAAAGACACAAAGCAGCTGGTATTGACGGAATAACAACAGAAGTCATCCAGGCTGGAGGGGACACTATGATCACCTGGCTGGAGAGAATTTTCAATAGAGCATGGGCAGAGAGAAAGGTACCAGTGGATTGGCAAAGATCAGTTGTAGTACCTATCTGGAAGAAAAAAGGAAACAAGAGAGAATGTGGAACTTATAGAGGAATATCTTTACTAAGTCATGTGGGGAAAATGTATGCAAAGATCTTAGAAGGTAGGATAAGAGCAAAGGTTGAACCTCTACTGAGTAAAGCACAATTCGGTTTCAGGAAAGGGCGAGGTTGCACTGATGCCATATTTGCACTAAGACAAGTCTGTGAAAAGACACTCGAATACGATAAAGAGCTGAACGTGGTCTTTGTAGATCAAGAGAAGGCATTCGACCGTGTAGACAGAGATGTGCTGTGGAGAATTCTTGACGATTACGGAGTGCAGGGTCAATTATTAGACAACATCAGAGCCCTCTATGAAAAAAGTGAAAGTGCAGTAAGAACATCTAGTGGTCTTTCTGAATGGTTCAAAGTCACAACTGGTGTCAGACAAGGATGTGTACTGTCACCATTACTTTTCATAACATACATGGATAAGATCACTGTAGAAGCAAACCCAGACGTGTATGCTATAAACGAATTACTTTTTGCTGATGATCAAAGCATACTGTATCAAAATGAATATGATCTACAGGAACATCTGACTACTCTCAACAACAGCTGTTTACAACATAATATGAGAATCAGTACAGAAAAAACAGAAGTTATGAAGATCAGCAGAACACACAGGCCACTGAATATAAATGTTGGAAGTGCCAAAATCAAGCAAACCAAAGAGTTCAAATATTTGGGCAGTATATTTACAGAGGATGGAAGAATGGACAGAGAGATAGAAACAAGAATACAGAAAGCAAATGCTGTCACATACCAACTATCACCTCTGCTTAAACATCCAGATATAACCATGAAGACCAAAAGACAATTGATAAACACCATCTTCATTCCAACACTCTGCTACCAGTGCCAGACATGGACAATCAACAAGACCCATGAAAGAAAAATAGAAGCCTGTGAAATGAAATGTCTAAGAAAAGCAGCGAATAAGACCAGACTAGACAGGATAAAGAATATAGACATTAGAAACACTGTCAAAACTACACCATGTTTAGACTACATAGAACATCAAAGAATGAAATGGTTTGGACATCTAACCAGGATGAAAAATGATCAAATAACATCACAAATTTTCAACCAAAGAAGCTCAGGATATAAGGCAAGAGGAAGACCAAGGAAACTGTGGATTGACGGGGTCTCCGAAACCTGCCAAAAGCATGGCCTCAGAACATCAGATGCTGCCCGCCTTGCTTATGACAGGAACTTGCATCTCCCCACAACGCTTAGCGGCATACGTGGAAGGAAAAAGTAAAGTAAGTAAAGTAAGACACAGGCCAGACTTAGCCCTTCCAAACAATTATCTTTCATACAGCTATTGTATTTTAGACATACAGAACAAAAAGAGAAAGAGAGAGCCGTAGTGTATGTGTGGGTGTGCATGACGCAAGCTGTAAAAACGTCAACTAGCACAAACATTAGGCTTCCGATCGTAAGAAGCAAGCCCATTTAGGTTGTTTATCTTATTATCTCAACTCCACTAAAACCGGTCCCAATCCCGGCTTTAAAAGGAGGAGGGTCTGGGTGAATGTGACTGCTACATGCATCTCCGGAAGTAGTGGGTAACCTGTGAATCAGCCACACACATGCATGGAGGCTGCAAGAAGGTAGCCCCCTTCACCGTGCAAAGGCACAAAAGGCCAATCACCTGTTGCCTTAAACTACAATTACTAGTCCCCACAGAGACAAAAACCGGATGCTTCTTAATAGCGACTAACTGGTATGTTTTATGAACTACAATCTGGAAAGGGACAAAGACAAAAAGAAAACTGCAGATAGAGAAATCTGGCGAAATCTCTGGCAAGCCTCTACACTTCAATGTAGAAGAAAAAGACCTTTGGGGAACGGTAATGGTGGGGCGGGTGGGGGCTCTGAGCAAGGCAGTTTAAACTCATCGGTCCGCTGGCGCTTGCCGTGGGGACCCACCAGCATAGATAATCTATGTATAGACACCCTCACACTGGTTTGCCCAGGGGCCCATAATGCTGCTAAGACGGCTTTGGGTCTAAGCAGATCTTGCCGATAGTCAATCACAAGCACCGATACATAAATACACCCTAATACGCCAAGCAGGCGAGACTGACGTGAACTGTCCGCCCCCTTTCCTCCCTACGCTTTCCATCATAAGAAATGCCACCAGTAGATGTTGACGATGACAAGGCGTGATATTTTGCAGCTCCGATAATTATCCGATCTCGAAATCAATGTGTCCCAACGGATGCTCAGATGCGTCTGGCTGAACATTATCTGTAGGTTGTCTTCGCTTCCTTCCCCTTCCCTGCGCTTTTTTATAATCAATTCAACAGAACCGCCTGACAAGCGATCGGATCTAGCAGACGATCGGATCTAGCAGACGCAGATCGCGTTTTTGTCGAGCGAGTAGCATCCATAATGAAAGTGTGGGTTTAAGTCCTGGTACAATCGTATAATTTGTTTGCATAGAAATACGGACTCCAGGAATATGCTTCGGAAAATAACAAAAGGTAGTATACGCTCTGAATGGATAAAAAGCATTCGAAAATTGCACTTAACCGCCCTTACCTGGATCTATACATATGGTATGCCGGCGTAACAGGTAATGAGCGAGCGGACCAACTGGCAAGCAATGCAACAACACATGTGGGAAGTAGCAGGATAGAGCAGATATCATCAACGATGTACGGACTTAGTTAGTGGATAATGACAAGTCTCTGACATTAACACGATTGCATGTCATGGGAGTAAAGCATGACGAAGAATGTCTAGCCGCCTTCAATGCCGAGATAGGATTGTAGCCAGCTCCTCTTGCGAACAATCAGTACAGGTACATTGGAGTGGCTGTCGCACTGGAAGACTAATCACGCACGAGAGTGCCCAAAGTGCACTGGCGTCCCCTGGGATAATAAAACATAAAAAGGAACCTTTTCCACGCCTTAATGCGTATTGGGCACATAGGGCTAGACCTGTATTTTATAAACCAATCGGCACTTGGTGGGTGACGTGGTCAGCATAGTGCCGGCCGCCTGTACTTGCGAGGACTGCACCTGGTACCCAGTCAAGGCTGATTCGGCCTGGGAGCCAAGGTCATTTTCTGAAGGGAAAAAAGTCCGTCTCCATCAGGACCCAAACCCACCACCTTTGTATGATAATATGGGGGTGACTGCAGACGGATAACAACATAACAAGCCGATGAAGTAAAAACTCCTCGGAGGGCGGTGGGGGGTGAGCACAACAGAAGGCTTTCGATCTTTAGCAGTCCCACTTTGCCGAACGTTTCGACCATTTTACCTTCTTGGTATACTCTCTGTGAACAGGATTACCCGGATGGCGACGCCCGGGTGTTTATTGTTGGTGTGAGCTACTTGTTCCATAATGGTCACCGCTAGATGTGCTTCCCCAAGAGCCGCCATGCCCTCAGGAATGCACACTTTGTGCCTTCTATGTCTCAGCGCCGTTTCAATGATCGCGCCTTGGTCGGGAATGAGCCAGTATCTCTAATTGACAACAAACCTTTGTCGCCACTTTGCATGAGATTCGCGATAACACTGGACGCACCATTGAGCACCATAAGCCACTTGTTGTTCCCCTTAAATTCAGATCTTCGAGTGACAACTTACGATCACAATTTTCCCTTACCCATCCTATGAAAGATTCTCCATGAGAATTTTGTTGGGATCTGCTGACAATGATTTGCGGAAAAGCTGGAGGAAACAACAACACTTTCAACTACACAATGGGCGGCCTGTGGAGGCCGAGCAGGTGGCCCGCGGGGGCTTAGCAAATGGCCCGCGGACTATTGCCAGTGTATTGTATTAATTATCTTTCTATTCTGGGACTTAGCCCTGTGGCCCGCGACGATACCCAATTTCAAAATGTTGGCCCCCGGGTAAACTTAGCTGAATAATCGTGATAACTAACATTTTATCCCTTAAGCCTTAGAAGAGGCGGGACCAGGGACAGAGCAGTGGCTAGACACCTGCCAGCCCGAAGGTCTTAGGTTCAAATCAGCATCAAAACGGATTGTTTTCAAAGCGATCTCCGCTTCCAGGTGGACCCAGCTAGGTAATGCCTTGGGCAGTCAAGTCGGCTGACAAGGCGTTGTCTAGACCACCCATCTAGTGCTCAATCATCTATCAAAATGTTGAATGTTAAATTTTAAGAATCGACATCACACCACTCGGGACACTCCCACAAGCGTTCCCTCCGCATCTTCAGCAGCATGCGAAGAGTTAAAATGCCGATGGTACCAGTGACTGTCTGATTGTGTCGCGCCTTTCCCCTGAGTCTCGAGCGTCGGCTTGATTCCCTTGTAACTCCTCGCATTCTCCTCAGACTGTAATAATCTATCTGTGCCTCGGCACTGTTCACCCTCACAACATCCAGCTTGTCATACATCAGTTCACTGCCAAGTGGTGCAAAACCCGCCAGTATATCTGCCTGCTCATTTTCCAACAAACTGGCATGACCTGGAGAAAATATCCAAAAGATGCTAACTACCCGGGACCTTAAAAGTGATGCTGGCAAACTCTGCACGGAGCATGCCTGTATCCAAAATCGTCTATCAAAATACAAGTCGGCCAATCTATCTGTCTGTTCATTTCTAAAACACTGACATCATCATCATTATCATCATGTAGTAGGTCCCTTGCAGAACGTCGCTCTTATCACGGTCTGCCTGAAAGAAACTCGGTCTCTCGCCAGTTCTTCCGTTTCATGCACTTTTATACTCATGGAGTCACTTTTATCCTGTGCCCATCTTCGTCGGCCCTGCCCCTCCTTCCTGGTACCATGCCTTCTGCTATCATTTTTTCCAATCCGTCGTGGCGCTTGATATGACCAAAATACTTCAGCTTTCGAGACAGGATGCTGTTTATGGCAAATCTTCCTTGACGTTCAGATCTTTCAAGATGTCAGTATTTGTCCTCTTTTTCGTATAAGATATTCTGAGAATCTTTCTAAAGCATTTCAGCTCTAAAACCCCTATTCTCTTTCTAAAGGACTGGGAGATAGTCCTTGACTCACATCCGTATGTTGCTACAGGGAAGATGCATGCTCTCAAAATTCTAATATTGATGTCCTTGCAGGTGCTTAACCATAGGCTTTTCAAGCTGTTTAATCTTTGCATCATGCTCTTTTTAATTTCTGTCAAACAGTCTCCATTGCTGTTTATTATAGAGCCTAGATATTCAAAGTTTGTGACATACACGGGTATCACCTGGAGAAAATATCCAAAAGACGCAGAGAAGTCTGATGACAAAGAGCTGAAGCATCCGGCTCGATTTCATACACAAAAATTGAACAAATGCACAAAATATAACGGAATGAAGAAATCACCTGCGAGCCAACGTTACGTATAAATGACACAAGATAATGAATGAATTTATTAGGGAAAACATGTCAATATCTCACATTACAATCTTCTCAATGAACACGTTAGCTCTCTTATTGCTGTTGATGAAATTCCTGCACAATTTAGCACGTATGCTGAACACATGTTTTCAGAACATCCACGGCTTGATCACATCTTTTCGCAATTTTGTTCGTCTTCTCCCACATTCGTACTCGCATTTCGGTGATAATGTCTCTAATAAAAGCAGAAGTTAGTTTCAGCTTCTTGACATTTCCCGCAATTTTTTTGTGGCGGGAAGTAGGCTGCTGTCGTGTTTTATTTCGCTATTTTTTTAAAGTTGAAATAATTTTATTTCAAAAAGCTGTTTTGATTTTACAATAAATAGTCTAATGTTTACAACTTTCAATTATTTACACGTACAAGGTTATCGAGAAAACAACATTAGTTTCAAAGTATTCTTACTTCTTATTCTTTTTTGTCTTCTTCTTTGTCTTCTTCTTCTTCTTTGTCTTCTTCTTCTCTGTCTTCTTTTTCTTTCTTCTTCTTCTTCTTCTTCTTCTTCTTCTTTGTCTTTATCTTCTTTTTTTTTCTTTTTTTTTTTCTTCTTCTTCTTCTTCTTCTTCTTCTTCCTCTTCTTCTTTGTCTTCTTCTTCTTTCTTTTTCTTTGTCTTCTTTTTCACTATTCTCCATTTATGCAGCACAAAATCTCAACCAGTTACATGTCAAGGCTTGTGTATTCTTTAAAATGTTTTATCTTTGTACTTTTAAAAACAACTAAAAAAACAATTTTACATGATAATTTTAAAATTTTAACATGGTCGCTTTAAAAAATAAAAAAATAAATAAAAAAACCACATTCAAAACACCCTACAAGGCAACAATGGTCTCTATATCGAAACCTCACCTTATTCAAAACACCAAGAAAGGCAACTATGACCATTATATCAAAACATGGTTCTTTTTACGAAGTCCGGCCCATTTACACACTGGTTGACCTTTAATTCATGCTTGCTCAGGCTAGTCTACGTTACACGGGCGTCATGTCTCCGCTGATATTACCAGCGACGACGCGTATTCTATACTACACCTCAGAATATCTTTAACACGGCCTTCTCTATTTATTAGGGACGGCGTTGATCTATAACTAGCCCTAACCCCTTCCCCCCTTTTCCCCAACTTCACAGCCTCAGCATAGTTCCCACGAGTGAGTGCAGAGTACGACCGATAGTTTCAGAATTGTTACAATTTTCCGCTTCGCGAACTCAAGACAAAGTGACACCCCTCTAGCATAGACTAGCACGAGAAAGCACGAATAAAAGCCAAATTACACTCAACTTAGGCCCGAATTCGTAAAATATTCCCAAAACATGACCCAGCCAGCCTCCATTAAAAAAAAAAACACCTTGCTCAATACGGCATCCGTCAATATTCGTGTATAGAGCAGATTTAACCAAGACATTAGCCGACACGATATTCGCGTATAGAGCACACTTACCAAGACAACAGCAGGCATCAAGACATTCGTGTATATAGAATATTCAATAAGAGAGCAGCTGTGATACAACAATAATATATACACCACCCCTACCAAGAAAAATCGGCCGACACGATATTATCAAGACAATAACAGCCGACACAACCTTCGTGAATACAGCATACTTCAAGAAAACATGAGCCAACACGGCATATATATACGCTTACTAAGACAACAGCCTACATGACATTCGTGTGCAGCACACTTATCAAGACAATACCAGCCGACACGACATTCGTGTATGCAGCACACTTATCAAGATAACAGCCTACACGACATTTGTGTATATAGCCCACGTATCAAGACAACAGCCGACACGACATTCGTGTAAACAGCACACTTGTCAAGACAACAGCTGAAACTACATTCATGTATACAGCACACTTACCAAGACAACAAAAGCTACTACGGCGTTCGTATATACAGTACACTTACCAAGACAACAAAAACTACTACGGCATTCGTGTATACAACACACCAAGACAACAACAGCCCTACACGATAATCGTGTATACAACACACTCACCAAGACAACAACAGCCGACACAACAATCGTATAAACAGACACCTGCATGGAAATATTACGAAATATCCCCTACCTCATACAAACACCGATCTTTTGGCAGTCCCCGAAGCCGGCGCGAATCTCCGCTTGTCTTTAAATCTTCACCGGTAATACACGACTGACAGCGGCCGTCACGAGTTTTGTGCCAACATCTCCCAATGTCACTATCTCCAACACGGCACATTTTCGCGTCACGACACCAGAAACCCCCATCCGCACGCCGAGGCCAGCGCGAGAAAATCAATGGCATATACAAAACAAGCGCAGGCATACATTCGAGCCAAATGTAATCATTATGAAAGTGCCAAGTGTCGGCAATTTTCTGCACCGTTGCCGAGCTAAGTCTATGTCGCAGGAAAGACGAGATGATGGCAAACTTTGCTGTCTCCTTTCCGGCGTGGTGGTGGGTGGTGGATGGGGGTGAGAGCTGAACATGTTAATTAGTTAATCGACCGATTATCCTAATCGCATATGGTTCAAGCCCACTTGCGCTCGGACCCAATCTTCAGTATCGTCCTCAGCGTGTGGTAACACCAGTTCTGTAAAGTAAGTCAAGATTCCTTTTAATGCCTTTAGGCGCATCGGGCATATGGGAAGAGCTCTCTTATTTGTACAGACCGTCGGCATTAGGTGGGTAATGTGGTCATCATTACGCCGGCCGTCTTTACTTCCCCATGACATCCATCCTGGTACTCATTTTAGGCTGGGTCGACTTGCGACGCCCCCTTACCATTATTTTTTTTTTTTTTAAACGCAAGTTTTTTGCTGGCTCACTATTTTTCTTTGACTACCTTATAGTGTTCACATCGGGCAACACATCTTTGTTAAAAACATAATGTTGGTTGAGCATGGGTTCACCTATGCAGTAAGGATCAAATGCTACCGAAATCAAACCCATTTATACTTCACTAAGCACTGCACCGTAGTACGTGGTGTAGCGGAAAGACGCGCGTCAGCGGATCCGAAGATCGTGGGTTCAAGTCCGGTGGGAGCCAGCCCTTTTTTTCCCCCTTAAGATTACCTTGCCTCGCAGGTCGACCCAGCCATAAACGGGTACCAAGTAAAGTCCTGGAAAGTAAAAGCGGCCGATGTGATGTTGATCACATCATACACCGAAGCAACACATGAAGCGTGGAAAAGGGTCCTTTACTTTACTCAAGTACTATAAACATAGCTGAGGGAATGAGATGATACGGAAGAATCGTTACAGTTGAGCTTCACGAGAGAACTAAACGAATTCCAGTCAACAACATAGAAGTGAGGAAACGATGCTGGCACTGGATAAAACACACACTTGGATAACCTGTTAATAAATAAAGGAGCATCAAACAGAACATCGAAAAGGAAACTAGAGGCTGAAAGAGACAAACAGTGAGAGAGGTTATTGGGTGATCGGGAGGCGTTGGCAAAGGATGGACAAGCTTAGCGAGAGTTGTCGAATGCCTATGCCCCTATTGGGGACAAAGAAAGAGAGAAAGAAAGAAAGAAAAAAAAAGAAAAAAGGAAGAAAGAAAGAAAGAAAGAAAGAAAGAAAGAAAGAAAGAAAGAAAGAAAGAAAGAAAGAAAGAAAGAAAGAAAGAAAGAAAGAAAGAAAGAAAGAAAGAAAGAAAGAAAGAAAGAAAGAAAGAAAGAAAGAAAGAAAGAAAGAAAGAAAGAAAGAAAGAAAGAAAGAAAGAAAGAAAGAAAGAAAAAAAGAAAGAAAGAAAGAAAGAAAGAAAGAAAGAAAGAAAGAAAGAAAGAAAGAAAAAAAGAAAGAAAGAAAGAAAGAAAGAAAGAAAGCAGAAAAGACTGCATTCTCTGCAAAGCAAATAGCGCATTTTACGCACATAACCGTCGTCAAAGGTGCCAATACGAACAGTCCACCACTAGAACTGCAGTTCATCGACAATGTAAGCAGCAGTTACAACAAATTAGCAGCTGCACACGCTCCGACATAAGTGGTATGATGAAGATGTCATGATTCTGTCGTGTCCTCTTACTTAGCTGCCATCGATCCATCCTTTGTTCAGTCCCACCGCTTGATGTATGATACCGACACCGTCTTCAGAACTGTTTCACTGCACAGATTATTGATTGCCTGTTCCTGGCTGTATGATCGCACCCCTTTGGAGTTTGCCAGGCCACTTCAGCAATACCCGCGCCGATGAACAACAGTCTTCTCATTCGTTTTCGTCGCTTTCTTGTCCCGTCCCAAAAAATAAGCCACAAATAACCAACACACCAATCCATTCTATACCACCCCATCTACTAAAAGGGGACATCCATGTTCTCTCATATTAATCATTTCTGTCGCTAACAGGGCGGCCCAATTTGTTTGTGGATGGTGAATAGTTTCATTTTTTAATTTATTTTATATATATATATATATATATATATATATATATATATATATATATATATATATATATATATATATATATATATATATATATATATATATACATACAAGTCACAGACTGTGGCTTAGGTTTACAAACTATCTCTTGGTCTACGAATGTGACGAGTAATTCTTTATCGAGGGGAAAACATGGATCGACAACATTAAAGACAATCTACGCCTTCATGGCGTGCACTGGATTATTCCTCCCCACGCCGCTTAACGGCAGAAGTGGTTTATGATGATGATGATGACCGTCCTTGTGTTGAACACTGCATCAGTACAACTTCTCTTCTTCCGAAATCCCATTTGCCCTTCACTAAAGTGTGGTTCGATGATAGAGCGTAGCCTCTTTTTTTTTTTCAAGGATCTTACCAAATATTTTCCCGGTGTGGCTCAGTGACGAAAATCCTCTAGACTTCTTACAGTCTCTCTTCCTGCCTTTCTTCTTCACATGAAGCATTCTACTGCACGAGCTGCGATGTTATTTACGCCATCAACTGCAAGAGATGTGGCATGAAATACAAAGATGAAACGGGTCTACGACTGGCTGACACGTTCAGACAACATCTTTCGGATGAGCAGAACGGTTCCCTGAAACCAAGGGTCAAACAATTAAATCTATAAGAAAGTACCAAGTTCGGCAGCGCTGGTAGCAAATTTCTCATATTTCTCTTCTCTGTATGATTTCAATGTCTACTCTATTTTTGTCTTACTGGTTCTGTAAAGTTCGACGTTTGACCTCTTCTATATCATATAAATATAAAATGTTTTATTAATAAAATATAACTGCTGTGTGAAAGACGGGTGTTTGGAAGGGCCGAAGGTAAGACGGGCCTGCGTGCTCAATTTGTGACCCTTTGAAAAAAAAAAGTTGGTTTGTTCGTTCGTTAGACCAGCTGAGAACTAAGGCTAAGGACCTGGCCTGTCCTGTCACAACAATAAGATTTCAGGTTTGTCTGTACTGTAGTTTTTCCCCTACAGGACTGTAGACTGCAGGATTACAAATTCTAATCAAGGCCGACCGCAATGGCCAACTTCAGGTTAGTTGCGTATCCTTTACAGAACGTTGCAGAACCAACCCCAACAGCCCCAGGTTGTTGTGTGGTTTTTCTAGGCAAATTTACGTCCAGTAGTTTGCCATTGCTTTCTGGACGGACGGCTTTCTTGATACCAATGTCGTAACCAACGCAATGCGCATGGCCCGCAGCTGGGATCGAACCCGGCATCCCGGCATTACTAAGCGTTCGCATTGACTTAGCCACAGAGCCGACAGTGAACATAAAATGCCTAATAAAATCACAAACAGACAAACACTGACGAGGCTGGTTCAATAACGTCTGTAAAATATGAGCCAAAAAAACTTCTTTTTTTTTTTTTTTTTGAGGGGGCGCTGACAAAGGCCTTCAACCCGCAACGTTTATCCTGTAATTGTTGAACGGATTCCTGTAAAGCTGACCAGCTCAGCTTTCCGTCGAAGTCAATCTACTGGCACTAATGACAACCATTAGCTGCATGAGCGCGATAAGAGCGGGCGAATCTATGGCGCACAGTCCAATCATATTTGTGTTTCTCGGGCACGACCACACATTCGATACTGGGCTGACATTCAGGCGACAAGCGGTTTAGGCACTGTCAGGGGTTGGGGCTGACTGTAGGTTGTGGGTCAGAGCGACAGGTATAGGTGAGTGTTATGTGAGGTGACGGGGAGACATCAGGGGGAGAAAGAAGGAGACAAATGGGAAGAGGGGGTTTGGGAGGGAGAGAGGGGGGAAGTAGATAAAGGAAGAGAGGGTGGGTGATAATGGAAGAGGGGGGGGGGTAAAGGAAGACATGGGGTATAAAAGAAGAAAGAGTGAAATTTGAGGAAAGGGATGAGAAGGAAAGAGATGGGGGGGGGGAGAGAGAGAATAAAGCGAGCGTATGGCATTTGTCGATGAAATACTTACAGGCGAGTTCGTGTGACAGACAGACAGACCGACCGACCGACAGATCGACCGACCGACCGACCGATCGACCGACCGACCGACAGACAGACAGACAGAGAAAACAGTCGGGCGTCTGCCCGTAAAATTCTTACAGGTACGCACGTATGGGGTAGTGGGGGGAGGGATGGGGGAGAGAAGAGGGAGAGAAAGCATAAATGTGGAAAAAAAAAGGGGCAGGAGACAGAAGACAGGGAGGGGTAGACCAGAAAACACTTGTAAGTCTGACACCACAAATCTAGTAGTGACATCTAGTCCTGACATTTGCATGACTTTATAAGCCACTTATGTCTTCAGCTGGAGAAGCCTGTCACCCGCTGTCGTGCTGGCTGCTATCGATAGTAAGTACACAGATGACTATCACCTGCCAGCTAGAAAGCGCCCCCCCCCCCCGAAAATACTGGGGGGGGGAGGGACATGTTTAAAGAAGAAAAAGGATGACAGCAATAGTTACCTACGACCGGTAGTGGTTCACCCCTATCCGGTCCGGACTAGGGGTTACTTACTGTCAATTGTTGGAATATACAAAAAAATAAAGTTAGTTGCGTATCTTTACAGGACGTTGCAGAACCAACCACAGCATTTTTTTTTTTTTTTTGGCTCTTGTGGTTTTCCTAGGCAAGTTTACGTCCAGTAGTTTGCCATTGCCTCTGGACGGTCGGCTTCTCGATACCACTGTCGAAACCAACGCAAGACGCAAGGCCCGCAGCTGGGATCGAACCCGGCACCCCGGCATTACAAAGCGGTCGGAATATAACCTTACTAAAGATAAACACACTTGCCGGACATCAGAAGTCTCTTGAAGACTGAGGTTTGATCAACATCATGGCTCAAGGGTAGTACCCCATAAGTGCTCCGTTCTTCTTCCAACTTAAGTCTGAGTGCGAAGAAGCTCAGCACAGTGCAGAGGCTCTGTAGCACCGGCGAAGATCCTGAAATACTTTGGGTAGATTTTAAACTCCAAATTTGTGCCCAGGCAGCGCCGTTAGGCTACTCTTTTCGATTTCCAACTGCCAAGAGATTTTTTTTACGTGCGCAACAATGCACACGCGCGACCCATCTCACTACCCAGAGACAAGGGGAATTTCTAGAAGTCCAAGTCCACGTGAAAAAAAAAAAAATCACAGCCGGGTATAGAACCCGGAACCTCTAGTACTCGAGGCGGACACCATGCCTCGAGACCACGCAGTCCCCCCCCCCCCCCCCCTCCCCCCCCATCTTTTGGAAGTGGTGAAACGTCGCAAGCTAGTTTGATTCAGCCGCGTCTTGAGACATCATTCGGTTGCAAAGACTATTTATTCTTCAAGCAATATTAAGGAAGGGGGGAAGGGGGTCGAAGAGGAGGAGGGCAAAGAAGAACGCGGAAAGACAACACGAAGAAACGGATAGGGCTAAATTATTATACACTTGTTCAACAAGAAAAACACATAGAGAAAGGTGGTTGGTTTGGTGTGTTAGTGCTTTCAGCAATACACCTCTACAGCCCTAACGAATCAATGGTTATGTTTTGTTAACCTTAGTGTTGAATGGGGCTTACGGAATTTGTACAAGTAGGATTCACATCCTCGAGCTGCCACCCTGGAGTAGGCAAACAGCAATGCAAGGCAATAACAGCACAGATACCACTTTTGCTGCATCGGTGAATATCTACCGAAAGATACGTCAACATCCCTACAGCTATCAATTCTTCTTCTTCTTCTTCTTCTTCTTCTTCTTCTTCTTCTTCTTCTTCTTCTTCTTCTTCTTCTCCTTCTTCTTCTTCTCCTTTTTCTTCTTTTTCTTTTTTTTTCCTGCTTTTCTTCTTTTTCTGCTTCTTCTTCTTCTTTTTCTCCTCCATCTTCTTCTTTTTCTTCTTCTTCTTTTTCTTTTTTTTTTCTGCTTTTCTTTATTTTCTGCTTCTTCTTCTCTTTCTTTTTCTTATTATTCTTCTTGTTCTTCTTCTTCTTTCTCCTCCTCTTGTTCTTGTTCTTCTTCTTCTTCTCCTCCTTCTTCTTCTTTTTCTTCTTCCTCGTGTTTCCTGTATCCTCCCAGGGTGCTTAGGCTCTTAACTCTCTCCAACCTGCCCTATTCTTAGCTAACGCATGCAGCTCATCCCACAACCATCCAATTTGTTTTGACTTCATTATCAAGTTCCCCTCTTTGTGTGCGTGTGCGTTTGTGTGTGTGTTTGTGTGTGCGCGCGTGTGTTTGTTCGTGTTACCTACCTTTCTTTTTGTTCTTCTTGTTCTTTTTCTTCTTGTTTTTCCTTTTATCTTCTAATGGAGCAGTGCCTTTAACCATCTATCCTTCTCTCCAAGAGCTCCATACTATTGATTTTATCATATCACTTCGGTAACACGAATTACAAGAGACTAAAAAATTAAGAATTCGTGTAAAAGAAATTCGTGCTTATACTGGGACTAACAGATGTACTGTGAATAAAACATCAGTAATGGGATCAAAATGTTGTTAATGTAAATATAACCTGTGCTCCTAAACAAATCGTTCTGCCCAGCATATACTACTCACAAAACTAAGGCGATCGCCACGAAGTCAAGCTTTTACAAAAAATGTTTATTTTGTGGTCGTATTAGGGGACAACTCTAATCCCTTAGCGATGATTCGAACCCAAGTCTCCCGGATGAGAGAGGATAACGCTGAAACCGCTTGACCAGCAGTTCCTCTGACAGAACCTGCAAGTCAGAAGCAGAAGCTGCAGCTGACACACAAACATCAACCGTCCATCGAGCTGGGGAAAACCCATCAAAAACGGAACTGAATCGATTAAGTAAACGAGCAACAGCAAACAAAAATTATTAATATTATTATTATCTTTATTATAAAATTATTATTGTTCATAAACGTTTAAACGCCAGCTTCTTTATATGCAAAGATCGTTAAATAAGTCACTGATGTGCCCTCGTCACAGCCTGTAGTGAGTCATTTTCTCCCCATTAATTCATGCCCGATAGATGACGTCAGTAATAAATGTAAGACGAATGTTTTGATTGACTGAGATAACACGAGATTTATGTCTTGAGTTTCATGAGAGACATCTGAAAGTCAGGTTTTATGTGAAACATGATTGTTCACGTGAACCATGAAGGTTGACTGGCAGGATTCGTGTGAAATGCGAATTATCACGGGCCAGACACGACTTTCAACGGTGGGGAATTCGTGAGAGTGAAATTATCCAGAATTTCGAGAACATGAACAGATCAGAGGGCTATATAATAGCGAAGAAAGGTTTGTGAGGCAGTCTCGTTTAGGCCAAGGGAATGTGTACGTGTGAAGAAGTCCGGAAGAATGTTGTCGTCTGAATAGCGTGATTTCCCAATGCCTACCTGGCATATATAATAGCGGCTGACGGAAACGGTGGCCAGCTGTGGAATGACTGTCGCCTGGATGGATGGAATTACTGTGTTTCGCTAAGTTGTGTGAATTCTACGATGTTATAAAGGTATGACTGACTGTTTAGATCATTGAATAAGTAATTTATGAGTGCTACGGTTGTGTGTGAACATTTACTGACTGCAACATCAGCGAGTTAAAATAAACAGTACGTGTAACTTCTGAACGTCTGCCAGCGTCCATGTTTTCTCGTTCTTGTCAGTCGGTGAATGGAAAGATGCGGTGACTCATTCGAGCCAGCAATTAAATAACAATGAAGATCACTGCAGATTGGGGGAACTCGTCCAAACATTTAGAGGATAGGAAAGTTGTTTTCGTACAGTAAAATCTGAGACATTCGAAATGAGTTCAGTTATAAACCTGACGTCGGGTAGTACCAGTTCAAATAAGAACGTAAGCGGGGGAAGATCGATGGCGACATAACAACAACCCATATTCGATAGTTCACAGATTTGAACAACGTTCGAACAAACTCCAGGCTCTGAATACTGATTAGACAAGTCCACGTTTTAAGTTTCGACAAGTAATCAACAATCAACAAAGATGCGAAGGAACAGATTGCAGACCAGTGACAGTGTCAAAAGGAGCATCATTAATGGTCGCCAAAGGAATACTACAGTAAGTCCTACACAGAGACATGATGTAAGACTAGGGCTGCCCCTGCCCCTCTGCCAAAACTTCCGAAGCTTGTTGTTTGATCAGAAAATTTTGCTTGCCGAACTAAAGTGTAGTGGG
>CAJHNH020001001.1:400000-585746 GCA_905116865.2 Candidula unifasciata | reverse complement strand
GACAAGGTAATTAACTACATTTTGTACCTTACATATTTGGGAACAAAACCATACATTGCTGATTTAGCCATTGTTGAGGGCTTTCATGAATGGGAATAGCGAGGGTGGGACTTCATGGGGTCACATTTCAGTTTTAGAACCAAGATTTTGGACTTCCGCACCGATCGGGGGGTGCCTGGAGAGGGGTTCGGTTGTATACCGACTTTAGAACTGGGTGGGGATACCTATGGAGCCAGATTATTGGTCTTCCGCACTAAAAGGGGAGTGCCTGGGGTGAGGATCCCATTAAGGTATTCACAGTCGTGCAAAGACCCAACAGATGGCATTTCAGAGTGTTTGAATTGTTAACCTAATGAGGTAAAGGGAACTTGGTTGGAAATGAACTTGTCGAAAATGATTCACTACAAAGGTCTAGAATCACCATGTTCAGTGAAATGTTCACACCTGATTGAATGAAAATGTAAAACATTTTTTTTTTTTTGGGGTTGGGGAGAATGTAGTGAGTCATTTTCTCCCCATTAATTCATGCCCGATAGATGACGTCAGTAATAAATGTAAGACGAATGTTTTGACTGACTGAGATAACACGAGATTTATGTCTTGAGTTTCATGAGAGACATCTGAAAGTCAGGTTTTATGTGAAACATGATTGTTCACGTGAACCATGAAGGTTGACTGGCAGGATTCGTGTGAAATGCGAATTATCACGGGCCAGACACGACTTTCAACGGTGGGGAATTCGTGAGAATGAAATTATCCAGAATATTCGAGAACATGACAGATCAGAGGGCTATATAATAGCGAAGAAAGGTTTGTGAGGCAGTCTCGTTTAGGCCAAGGGAAGGTGTACGTGTGAAGAAGTCCGGAAGAATGTTGTCGTCCGAATAGCGTGATTTCCCAATGCCTACCTGGCATAAAATAGCGGCTGACGGAAACGGTGGCCAGCTGTGAATGACTGTCGCCTGGATGGATGGAATTACTGTGTAAGCTAAGTTGTGTGAATTCTACGATGTTACAAAGGTATGACTGACTGTTTAGATCATTGAATAAGTAATTGATGAGTGCTACGGTTGTGTATGAACATTTACTGACTGCAACATCAGCGAGTTAAAATAAACAGTACGTGTAACTTCTGAACGTCTGCCAGCGTCCATGTTTTCTCGTTCTTGTCAGTCGGTGAATGGAAAGATGCGGTGACTCATTCGAGCCAGCAATTAATAACAATGAAGATCACTGCACAGCCTCACAAATTACTGGCGTGCCCACGTCACAACCTCACCAATCACTAATGCGCCCTCGTCACAGCCTCACATATCAGTGGTGTCCCCTCGTCTCAGCCTCACACACCAGTGGTGTGTCCTCATCACAGTCTCACACATTACTGGTGTGCCCTAGTCACAGCCTCACATATCAATGGTGTGCCCTCATTTTAGCCTCACACATCAGTGGTGTGCCCTCGTCACAGCCTCACATATCACTGGTGTGCCCTCGTCACAGCCTCACACATCCCTGGTGTGCCCTTGTCACAGCCTAACAAATCACTGGTGTGCCCTTGTCACAGCCTCACACATCACTGGTGTGCCTCGTCTCAGCCTCACATATCAGTGGTGCGCCCTCGTCACAGCCTCACAAATCACTGGTGTGCCATCGTCACAGCCTCACAAATCACTGGTGTGCCCTCGTCACAGCCTCACATGATACTGGTGTGCTCTCTTCTCAGCCTCCAACATCACTGGTGTGCCCTTGTCACAGCCTCACACATCACTAGTGTGCCCTCGTCTTAGCCTCACATATCAGTGATATGCCCTCGTCACAGCCTCACACATCACTGGTGTGCCCTCGTCACAGCCTCACACATCATTGGTGTGCCCTCGTCACAGCCTCACACATCATTGGCGTGCCCTTGTCACAGCCTCACACATCCCTAGTCTGCGGTCGTCTTAGCCTCACACATCAGTGATGTGCCCTCGTCACAGCCTCACACATCACTGGTGTGCCCTTGTCACAGTCTCACATGACACTGGTGGGCCTTGTCTCAGCCTTAAACATCAGTGGTTTACCCTTGTCACAGCCTCACACATCACTCGTGTGCCCTCGTCACAGCCTCACTAATGTGCCCTCGTCACAGCCTCACACTTCAGTGGTGTGCCCTCGTCACAACTTCACACATCACTAGTGTGACCTCGTCACAGCCTCACACGTCACTGGTGTGCTCTCGTCACATCCTCACACAAACACCCAGTATTTATTAGCTATTCATGACTTTAAAGGGCGATTATATGTTTTGTAGTTTATCACAGCTTTCTGAAAGGCACGAGGCACATACCATTGCCCAATTCCCCTTGTTTTTCTTCATCTGACAGTTTGTGACTGTTCGTCCATTTTTGTATTCTCGTTCCAGAACTTGAGTTTTACGTGCACATCTGTATTTTTGTCTGCTGACTGTTCCTTGCCTCCCAAGTTGATGCACTTAAACTTTGTAGGAAAACCCCTTAATCAGTCAACTTTTAAGACACACTTAATAGAGGACAGTAGATCTATGGGGGATGTCCAATTCATCTGTTGGGGGGTTATGAAAACTGCATTTACGACTTCCCATAACACAGCTGCTGATCTCAAGAAAGCAGTCACCAATCCGAGTTTGCTGACATCTCCTTAGAATCTGCCTTTGAAATACGTCCAGAATTCCTGGAACGAATTCCTGAAGACTGGAACGAGCGCCATCTTCTTCTTTTGTCTTTCTCCTCCTGCTCTTTAGTATTCCCAGCCCTCGCCGTTGACTACTGCAGACATTATCAGCCGCCGTTGACTCGCCCCCATCAATGAGTATATGACAAGACCCCAACGTCCCCCCCCCTTTTAAGTATATGACAAGACACTAACGTTCCCCCTTGAGTATATGACAAGACACTAACGTTCCCCCTTGAGTATATGACAAGACCCTAACGTTCCCCCTTGAGTATATGACAAGACCCTAACGTTCCCCCTTGAGTATATGACAAGACTCTAATGGTCCCCCTTGAGTATATGACAAGACCCCAACGTCCCCCATTGAGTATATGACAAGACCCCAACGTCCCCACCTGAGTATATGACAAGACCCCAACATTCCCCGTTGAGTATATGACAAGACCCCAAAGTCACCCCCCCCCCCCTTTGAGCATATGACAAGACCCCAAGTCCCCCCCCCCCCCTTGAGTTTATGACAAGACCCCAACATTCCCCCTTGAGTATATGACAAGACCCCAAAGCCCCCCCCCCCCCTTGAGTAAATGACAAGACCCCAACATTCCTCGTTGAGTATATGACAAAACCCCAAAGTCCCCCCTTGAGTATATGACAAGATACCAACGTCCCCCATTGAGTATATGACAAGACCCCAACGTCCCCACCTGAGTATATGACAAGATCCCAACATTCCCCCTTGAGTATATGACAAGACCCCAAAGTCCCCCCCCCCCCTTGAGTATATGACAAGACCCCAACATTCCCCCTTGAGTATATGGCAAGACCACAAAAGCCCCCCCCCCCCTCCCCTTTTCCGAGTATATGACAAGACCCAATGCCGATCAATAAATGTATATCTGTTGATCATGTTAAGGGACAGAGGTAGGAGCGACAGTGGGTGGCGAGACTGAGCCGTGACAGATCGCCTTGGGTGTGTCGACATTGCTGTAAGAGGATTTCTGCCGAAGCTGAGCCTCTTTGGGATGTTGCGACACTTTACAGATGAACAGGTTTGATGTGGGCGTGGAAGAGAGGCTGACAGAGAGGCCCGGCCGAAATGTCTGAATGCCGGGATCTTATCGGGAGGCCTGCGCTCGATTCCGAGGTAAGATGGTGCAGACTTTCCCTATCGGGGGGTACAAGTAAGCACCCTGATCTGCACAGTCTGTGGTCACTGCAGCAGCTAGGCGGCCCTAAAGCTTTAGGTTCAAGGTGTATGATGAATGCTGGGAACGAACGAACGAACTTAATTTTAAAAGGGTTACAAATTGAGCACGCAGGCCCGTCTGACACTCGGCCCTTCTAAGCACTCGTTTTTCAGAGTACCAATGCCTGTTATCTAAAATGCCTGTTATGGATATAGAATAAAAATGTACATAATAGAATATAATACATACATCATGTGTACACAGTCTTACACACTCACACATATATATATATATATATATATATATATATATATATATATGCTCTCACATTCTCATACATGCACACTCATATACAGACATACCTAACACATACATTACATTACATTTTACTTGCTTACTTACTTACTTACACACACACACACACGCACGCACGCGCCCACACCCACAGACAGACAGACAGACAGACAGACAGACAGACAGACAGACAGACAGACAGACAGACAGACAGACATCTACATATATACACAAACAGAAAAGACACACACATACATATATGGACATATATGCACACACACACACACATTCCATACAGGGAGAACGCGTAAGAATGTGCGTGCGTGCGCTCGCGCGAGTGTGTGTGATTAAAGCGGACAGAAAGACTGCATTCGAGACAGGAATGCGCATGTGAGTGTACATGTGAGTGTGTGTGTGTGTATGCGCGCGCAATAAAAGCGGACAGAGAGAGAGAGCGCGTGCAATAAAGAAGGTTAGTTGCGTATCCTTAACAGGACGTTGCAGAACCAAACCTAACAGCCCCTGGCTGTTGTGTGGTTTTCTATGCAAATTTAGGTCCAGTAGTTTGCCACTGGTTTCTTGATACCACTGTCGGAACCAACGCCAGGCGCATGGCCCGCAGCTGGGATCGAACCCGGCATCCCGGCATTACAAGGCGTTCGCATCGACTTAGCCACAGGGGCGATAAAGAAAAGAAGGGAAAAAAGATAGTGAGAGTATGTTTGGGAGATCGGCAGAAAATATTCCAGTGACAAAAGAGAGGGAAGAACTGAAACCAAAAAGATACATTTCTTTTCTAAGAGACTGGAAACACTTGACAAGAGAACCATGAAGAGAAGAAGACGGCTGGTCACACAGGAGGCCCAGTCAAGAAGCACCTAGAAGTTTCTCAAGGACCTCCTACCAGGGAATCCTGGGCCGCCCTGAAGTAAAAGCCCTATAGAAGCGCTTTTCAAGTGGCTGTCAGCGGAGGCCTAACTAGTGGCCCGCGTATCACTGCCAGTTGTTTTCCGTGTGGGTTCCAAGACCCCACTTGTGGGGAAAACAAGAACAGCCCCACTGCCTCTCCAACAAGTATGTCGTAAGAGTCGACAAAACTAGGCGCTTTCTTTATAGTTGGAATGCATCTGCCTATGAGGGAAGGAACCAACCGTCTGCATACTAATAAGTCACATCTGTTAATCAGATGTGCGCGAAATGTTCAGATTCTAGAACAAGAATAATGTCTACAGGTGGACGAACACCCAGAACTTTCCGCCGGAGTTTACGAGCCAGAAAACGCGAAGTAGAAGAAGAAGAAGAAGAAGAAGAAGAGAAAGAGGACGAGGAGGAGGAGGAGGAAAAAGAAGAAGAAGAAGAAGAAGAAGAAGAAGAAGAAGAAGAAGAAGAAGAAGAAGAGAAGAAAGAAGAAAGAAGAAGAAGAAGAAGAAGAAGAAGAAGAAGAAGAAAAAGAGGAAGAAGAAGAAGAAGAAGAAGAAGAAGAAGAAGAAGAAGAAGAAGAAGAAGAAGAAGAAGAAGAAGAAGAAGAAAAAGAAGAAGAAGAAGAAAGAGCAGCAGCAGCAGTAGCAGCAGCAGCAGAAGAAGAAGAAGAAAAAGAAGAAGAGACACATTATGTGTGTGTGTGTGTGTGTGTGCATGTGTGACGTGACAGAAAGAGAGCGCGCGAGACACATTATGTGTGTGTGTGTGTGTACATGTGTGAAATGACAGAAAGAGAGCGCGCGAGACACATTATGTGTGTGTGTGTGTGTGTGTACATGTGTGACGTGACAGAAAGAGAGCGCGCGATAACATTATGTGTGTGTGAATGTGTGACGTGGCAGAAAGAGAGCGCGAGAGACACATTATGTGTGTGTGCGTATGTGTGTGTGCATGTGTGACGTCACAGAAAGAGAGCGCGCGAGATACATTATGTGTGTGTGAGTGTGTGTGTGTGTGTGTCTGTGTGCATGTGTGACGTGACAGAAAGAGAGCGCATGAGACACATTATGTGTGTGCGCGTGTGTGTGTGCGTGTGTGCATGTGAGACGTGACACATGCGCGAGACACATTATGTGTGTGTGCGCATGTGTATCTTTACAGAAAGAGAGCACACGAGACACATTATGTGTGTGTGCGTGTGTGTGTGCATGTGTGACCTGACAGAAAGAGAGCGCGCGAGACACATTATGTGTGTGTGCGTGTGTGTAAGTGCATGTGTGACGTGACAGAAATAGAGCGCGCGAGTCATATTATGTGTGTGTGTGCATGTGTGACGTGACAGAAATAGAGCGCACGAGACACATTATGTGTGTGTGCGTGTGTGTGTGCATGCGTGTGTGTGTGTGCATGTGTGACGTGACAGAAAGAGAGCGCGCGAGACACATTATGTGTGTGAAAATGTGAGAGAGAGACAAGCAGCTAGCGTAAGTCAGACAGTATGTGTGAGAAAGAGTGAGCGAGAGACAGAGGGACAGACGATGTGTGGCTGTTCAAGAAAAAAGATGGCGAGAGAGAGACAGAAAGTAAAAGAGTGTGTGAGAAAGAGAGGCGTGTGTGCGAGAAAGTAAGAAGCTGGGAGAGAGACAGCTATAAAGACACAGCGAAAGTAAAAGAGAGTTTGTAAGAGTAGGAAACAGAGAAAGAAAACGAGACAGAGAGAGAGAGGGGGGGGCACACAGACACACACACAGATAGACAGACAGAGACGAAGTCACTGCCAGACAAGCGGAAACGCTCCGTGTTGGAGAGACTTATTCTCCCATCAGTGACGTGACGTCAGCAATGGTCCGCCACTCTGACGTAGTCATGTGCTGGCCTAGTTTCTCCACTCCCTCCACCACTCGCCTCCCTTTAAACCTGGCCTTCTCCGTCGGCTCAACTCAACGGGCATCAACCTCATTACGCGCTTCTGTTGACTAAGCGCGCGATGCGCGCGCGCGCGTTTGTATTTTCGGCTTTTGTTTTAAAACGTTAATTCGCCTTAAAGTTTAGTTTCCATGTCATCCAACAATGTGAGGGAGAGGTGCTGCCGGAGGGCGTGGTGGCGCTGTGTGAAATACGTGCAGTTTAGATCCAGCTGGACGTTTTCAGGGACCTACACACAGATACAGAACCCGCGATAGCAGGAACGCCGCCACAGAAATAACATTAGAGGATTTGTGGAAAGGGGGGAGGGGAGGTCTGTCTCAAACACCCCTTCAAAAAATGTTCTAGAAAACCACACAAGGAGAAAGCCAGCAGGAGACAGAAAGTAGAAAGACAGTGGAAACGCAAGTGAGATATAGTGTGTAATAATATGTATGTGTGTGTATGTGTGTGTGTTAGTTAAAATGCGCAATAATAATAACAATAATACTTATTTATATTATTACGCGGTTAAACAAGGTTTAAAACCAGGGGCGGCCAATCTGTTTTGGTCCGCGGGCGGAACAATTACCAACCTGGTCACCGGTGGTACAGAAACAAATTTCATTATTAACATAACACCCAGATTTTACCATGACACAATTGTTTTGTTTTTTTCCTGGAATAATCTAAGATTATAATCATTCGCTAGGCCTCTGGCTAGACACACTCGCCTACTGAAGCTCTTCTATATATTCCTTAATGTGTCTGTTCATTTTATTGAAAGAACGTGTTTTTTTTTTTTGGGGGGGGGGGGGAGAGGGGTGGGGGTGCATACTAGATTACACAATTGTTTTACACCAGCCTCGCCAGCCAGCACAAATTGCTCGGTGCCCCCAGTTTCGGCTCGGTGGCCCCGGTTTTGGCTCGGTGGCACCAGTTTCGGCTCGGTGCCCCCAGTTTCGGCACGTTGGCCCCAGTTTCGGCCCAGTGGCCCCAGTTTCGGTCCAGTGGCCCCAGTTTCGGCCCGTTGGCCCGAGTTTCGGCACGTTGGCCCCAGTTTCGGCCTAGTGGCCCCAGTTCGGCCCGGAGGCCCAGTTTCGGCTCGGGGGCCACCGTCTGCCCACGCCTGGTGTAAATAGACCATCTAAGGCCCCCGCAACTAAAAAAAATTACTGGATGTCACTCAGTGGGTGTAAGCTTTGTTTAACTGCGCGATAGTAATAAAAATTAATAATACTAGCTGCTGAAAGCCCCCCCCCCCCCCACCCCCCACCCAAACAGTGCAGACCGCTCGAAGTGATCTCGGATGTGGCGAATTTATGTTGTGGAAAAACAATGTGTTTATCCCTGGAAATCTTTCTTGCCTGAACTTTGATCTGGATATGAGGTATTTCTGATAAGAGGAACTATATTTTGGGTCCCACATTTACGACATTTATTACATAACACTTACTTTATTAAAAAATATATATAAAAAGTAACTCCTATACGCGGTGGGGGAGCCGGGGACTGCTCTTTGAACATTACTGGGGGTCGCTGCCTCAAGGTCTTCGAACTCCCAGGTTCCACTGACGGCGTCCCTAGTATATTTATTTGTCATTCACGATGATAAAGATTATGACGACGACGATGAAGATAATGACGACGATGAAGATGATGATGACGATGAAGATGATGCCGACAACAAAGATGATGGCGATGATGATGATGATGACAATAAAAACAATAATGATGATGACTATAAAGACGATGATGGTGATGATGATTATAATGACGGCGACGATGATGATAGTGATGACGACGATGATGACGATAGTGATGACGACGACGATAAAGACGATGATGGTGATGATGATGGTGATGATGACGATGATGATGATGATGATGACGATGACGATGATGATATAAACACTTTCGAAGTGAATTGTGTTATCCGAGACTAAGGAGCCTCCTTAAGCCGTGAACAGAAATTCATGTTATCTAGAAAAGACTTCCAGCAAGAGACATTGCCTGGGATAAACACATTCTTCTTCACAACAGAAATTCGCCACATCCGAGATCGCCTTGAGCGGTCTGCACTGTATTATTATTATTATTATTATTATTATTATTATTATTATTATTACGCTCTTAAATATATTTACCCTTCCTCCCACATCCAAGAACATAAGGGATAAAGTCGAGAGGATCGACTTCATTCATTGCACCAAATGTTATCCCGCATGGCTCTGTCTGTCCCGCAGAACGGCTAGCCACCTGCCCAGAGCGTCTCACAAAGAACAAAGCTCTGGCATCGATACACGTAATAAATTGCACTGGTGAACTGAACGGCGCAGCCGTAAAACGAACCCACGATCTTTAGAGCGTGAGCAAATGGCTTGACCACTTCGTCATGGAGACCCCCTCGAATATGTGGACCCCAACACCCCCCCCCCCCCCCCCCCCCCAGGTTTTCCTTGTGTGGGTGCGCTCTAACGTCTGCGAAATGACGTCGTGTGGATGACACAGCCCAACAATGACGGATGTGCGGGTTTTGACTTCCCTGTCAATCTAACTCCACTTGATCCAGGAAGGACAACTCCCTCTCGTGCGCAATTTCAGCAGAAACACACACACACGCGCGCGCACGCGCACACACACGACCAGCCTACATCCATCCCAGTGTGTCGGGTATGCGGGTCTTCGGGTGGATATGTTTGGATGTTGGCATCCACAAGAGTTTTCTCGTGAGACCGCGTCTATGTGAGCATCTAGGAGCGTGTGTGTGTGTGTGTGTGTGTGTGTGTGTGTGTGTGTAGGCATGTGTGAGTGTTTGTGTAGGCATGTGTGAGTGTTTGTGTAGGCATGTGTGAGTGTTTGTGTAGGCATGTGTGAGTGTTTGTGTAGGCATGTGTGAGTGTGTGTGTAGGCATGTTTGAGTGTTTGTGTAGGCATGTGTGAGTGTGTGTGTAGGCATGTGTGAGTGTTTGTGTAGGCATGTGTGAGTGTGTGTGTAGGCATGTGTGAGTGTTTGTGTAGGCATGTGTGAGTGTTTGTGTAGGCATGTGTGAGTGTGTGTGTAGGCATGTGTGAGTGTTTGTGTAGGCATGTGTGAGTGTTTATGTAGGCATGTGTGAGTGTGTGTGTAGGCATGTGTGAGTGTTTGTGTAGGCATGTGTGAGTGTGTGTGTAGGCATGTGTGAGTGTTTGTGTAGGCATGTGTGAGTGTTTGTAAGTAAGAGTGTTTGCATGTGAGTCTTTGACAGTGTTTGTATGCCGGCATTAGAACGTGTCTGTGAGAGTATTTGTATGTGAGCATTTAACAGTGTTTCTTCTTCTTCTTCTTCTTCGATCCTTCTGTCAGAAAACTTATATCAGGAGGCCGGTAGCCTTTATGAAAGCTATCGTGCAATCCATATCCTCTCGTGTACCATACAGTTTTGTCTTCATTGTGGTTGGAACAGGCCAGATTGCGTCTCTGTTGTCAGCATACAGTTGACAGTGTTGGAGCACATGCTCAGCATTTTCGGGTGCCACGCTGCAGGGACAAGTCTCCGTATTTCCTACACCGAAAAATTTGAACATATGTTAACGAAATCTGTTGTGTCCTGTCCTTAGTCTGAATACAATAGACTGTCCCTCCCTAGAGAGGCGATGAAGTGAGTCTTGGGGAGAAAATCTGTTGTGGGTATCCAGTCACCTTTCTTGGATACTAGATTGTATTAGTGTTTTCATCTCTTGGTGGGTTAAGTCGCCATTTGGTTGTACCATGTCACTGCCGCTTCTGGCCAATCTGTCCGCTATTTCATTGCCTTCCAAGCCACAGTGACCTGGAATCCACTGCAGTACAGATTGTTCTACTGAAGAGCCTAAGTAAATCAGCTGTTGCGTCAAGTCTACAAACTGAGTGTCTTTTGGGTTAACAATTGCTTGTAGAACTGACATAGCATCAGTCAGAAAGACCACTCTGCTATATTTGCTGTGCTGTATGTGGACTTTTGAGAGTGTTTGTACGTCGCCATATGACATGTCAGTGTGTTTGTATGCGAGAGCGTCTGAATGAAAGCATTAAAGAGTTGTCTGTTTATATGCCTTTCAGAGTATCTGTATGTGGGTCTTTGAGAACATCTGTATGTGGGCATTTGTGAGTGTTTGTATGTGGGCATTTGTGAGTGTTTGTATGTGGGCCTGTGACAGCATCTGTATGAAGGCGTGTGAGAGTGTTTATGCTGGGGCATGTGAGAGTGTTTATGCTGGGGCATGTGAGAGTGTTTATGCTGGGGCATCTGAGAGTGTTTATGCTGGGGCATGTGAGAGTGTTTATGCTGGGGCATCTGAGAGTGTTTATGCTGGGGCATCTGAGTGTTTATGCTGAGGCATGTGAGAGTGTTTATGCTGGGGCATGTGAGAGTGTTTATGCTGGGGCATGTGAGAGTGTTTATGCTGGGGCATGTGAGAGTGTTTTATGCTGGGGCATGTGAGAGTGGTTTATGCTGGGGCATGTGAGAGTGTTTATGCTGGGGCATCTGAGAGTGTTTATGCTGGGGCATCTGAGAGTGTTTATGCTGGGGCATGTGAGAGTGTTTATGCTGGGGCATGTGAGAGTGTTTATGCTGGGGCATCTGAGAGTGTTTATGCTGGGGCATCTGAGAGTGTTTATGCTGGGGCATCTGAGAGTGTTTATGCTGGGGCATCTGAGAGTGTTTATGCTGGGGCATCTGAGAGTGTTTATGCTGGGGCATCTGAGAGTGTTTATGCTGGGGCATGTGAGAGTGTTTATGCTGGGGCATGTGAGAGTGTTTATGCTGGGGCATCTGAGAGTGTTTATGCTGGGGCATCTGAGAGTGTTTATGCTGGGGCATCTGAGAGTGTTTATGCTGGGGCATCTGAGAGTGTTTATGCTGGGGCATCTGAGAGTGTTTATGCTGAGGCATGTGAGAGTGTTTATGCTGGGGCATGTGAGAGTGTTTATGCTGGGGCATCTGAGAGTTTTTGTATGTGGACATGTGAGAGTATATTCGGTCAATCAGTCAGTCAGTAGCATGTCATTTGCAGAGCCTTGCACCCATAACCCTCCGGAACACTTCTCGATCACATGCAAAATGTCCCGCGTCCGATACACCCATCTGGAGATAGTCCGCCTACATCCTGTACCCATCTTCTCTTTGGCCTTCCTCTTCCTCTCTTCCCAGGCAAACACACCTCCATTATTGTTCTCTCTAAACTTTCGTGACGTTTCAAGTGATCAAAATATTTCAATGCTCTGTGTTTTATCGTCTTTCATAGCCAACATCCTTCAATATTCTGTTTTTGAAGTACGGATGCATTTGTTCTTTTCTTTACCCATGATATTCTTGCATTTAAGAGAGCATTTTAATGGCTGCAATATCTGCCCCCATTCAGCACCATGGTTTGAGGTTTGAAGATTGAACAACGGATCAACATCATGGCACACGGGTAGTAACCCATAGGTGCTCCGTTCTTCTTTTAACTTAAGCCTGAGTCCGAAGAAGCTCAGCACAGCGTACAGGCTCTGTAGCACCGCTGAGGATCCTGAAATTCTTTGTGTAGATTTTTAACTAAACTTTTGCCCGGGCAGCGCCTTTAGGCTACTCTTTCCAATGTCCAACACCCCTAAGGATTTTTTACGTGCGCGACCGATCCCACTACCCAGAGACCAGGGGGAATTACTAGAAGTCAAAGTAAAAAAAAAAATATCCCAGCCCTTACCGGGGATTGAACCCGGAACCGCTATCTCTCGAGGCGGACACCATGCCTTGAGACCACGCAGCAACCCCTTCAACACTATAAGCAGTGGGTCTATTCTAACCCTCCACCTCCACCCACTCTTTGTACTGGGGTCCAGAAACCCATGCATGCGGCTCTTCGTTTCTGTCAACTAATATTTCTGCAAGCTGTAGAAAATCACCTTTGCCGTTCTCCATCACCGCGTCACCACAGCTCCCGCCAGTCACTTCCAAACTCTGACCCATTTCTGTCTGCCCCTGCGCCCAATGAAGAAACCCTAGCAGATATACGGATCTCCTGTTCGTCTTTATTAATTTCCGATGCAACTCTACACCCACGGAATTCCTGTCTTCTCTTTTCTGTTCAGATATTCCGCAGTGAGGATTCGTCAGCTTATTACTTCCCTGCAGGTCAAATCTTTCTAATTTTAGCATATTCTGATGTCCGGTTGAAAACGGTTAAGAACGCTGCGCTTTCACGCGGGAGATACTGGTTCGAATCCTCGGTAAAGTTGGGGATTTTTTTTTTTTTTCTGTCGGGGCCAAAAATAAAATCCCAACCTGCACAGTCCGTGGTGACAGCACTAGCTACGCGGCCCTCAATCCTCATGTACAATTCCCTGCGCCCCCCTCCCCCCCCCCCCCTTTTCTGCCTACATCGCGAAACAGGTAAGTACACGCAGTAATGGTGGTTTTACATGTCTAGTTAACATCCGCTTACATTGTGTGCTGTGCGTGCGCGGGAGTGTGCATGCGTGTGAGTGTGGGGAGATACAGGTAAGTACAAGAAGTAATGGTGGTCTTACATGTCTAGTTAACATCCGCTTACATTGTGTGTTGTGTGTGCGCGCGCGTGCATGCGTGTGAGTGTGGCTCCTTTTTTTCTCAACTTCTGACGCAATTTGTGATCTTGGCAAACTGCCTCCACACATAAATATACTATTTTGATGTTGAAATGTCGTATTAATGAAGGGTCATCAGTCATCGACAGCGCCTTTTCTTCTGGCGATACGCAATGGTCCGCAGTACCAGCACCCTGTTTTAGACATCCCTTTTTTCAAAGCCTTTATGTAATAGACGAACGATGGAAAGTGACCTGAGTGCGGTGAGTACCGACATTTGCTGTTGCTGTTGTTGACGTTTTGAGGTGTGTACTGGCACCTTTTATTTTTTTTTTTTAAGAAAAACACTACACGGGTAGCCACACAAAAAATAGGGTGCTTTCTTAATATCCTACCCCAAACAGGAGAAATCCACAGGTCACGGGTCAGTCTAATATTTCAGGGGGTGGTAGATAGGCTGCATGCAGTCGTGGGACCTAGGCTACATGCAGTCGTGGGACCTAGGCTACATGCAGTCGTGGGAACTAGGCTGCACTCTCTCGTGGGACGTAGGTGGGTTGGGGTTAGGGTCAGTTCTAGATGTTTTAGGGTCGTTAAAAGCACCCGAAAGCCGGGAAACCCAGTCTTACCACCCTCTATAACGTTGGACTGTCCTGTGACGTCATCTGGGGGTAGGCTATTACGAAAGAACCAAAATTAGTAAACCAACACAGACGGGTGTTATCAATCGCCGCACGCTGAGGGAGATACTGAAGATTGGATCCGAGCGCTTATGGGCTTGTCAGACGTGCAATGAGGATATTCTGTCGATTAGCTAACGCTTTGTTAAGGCACTCTGTGGTGAGTAAAGGACCCTTTTCAACGCATTCAGGGGTTCTGAGCATACAGCACTAGACCTATATTTTATAAACTCAATGGAGGATGTGAGCTTGGTTTCTGCCAAAAAGGTTCTTCTTGAGAAATTAATATGATGGTTTTCCCTAATCTTCTAAATCACTTATGATTTTTTGTTTTAATTTATTGTCATTTTTTCACTCTGATATTTTCAATTTTATTATCTTTTTCGTTTTCAGAGTAAAATTTGTTCCATAATCTTACTCATTTTTTATTTCCTACGAAGACATTTTTTCTTTGTTGTAATTTCTTTTTACTGCGATATTCCTTCTTCTTTTGCTGTTGCCCTTGACAGAGTGGAAGGCATGTTGGGATGTGGTTCACAATCAGGCTGTGATATCTATGCCTCTCACTCCATCACATCCAATTTCAGCACACTTCTAATTTGCTGCATTCTACCTTATGTTTGTTAGAGAAGAGTGGGCCTTTATTTTCCCCTCCCCAGAAATAGGGTCCCGAAATGAACCCACAAGGGGAAAACAATAAATTTAATTTTAATTCCTGTTTTCCTTTATTTATGATCCAGAAATGTTTGCAGCAAATCCTCGATTACTGTACTCCTGTAAAACTGACTATCTCTGCTTCTTCTTTTTCTCCCTCTCGCTGGTTTTTAATTTTTATATTTTTTTTATTCACGAAAGCCAACAGCACAATCTCTACAATAATCAAATCAACTGCATAATTCTCTGTGGTGCCTCATATTTAGTCTACATTTATTTAACTTTCTCTGATATAAATATTTACCTTTGATTATTAATTTCTATGTAAACCACTCTGAGAATAATCTTAATCTCTGATATGTTTTTGTCTGGGGTTTCTTGACTTTGTAGATCTTGATGAATCTGTGTTTTTTTTTCCTTTTCATCACTGCTACCCTGCTAAGGAGCCACACAATGATAGCTCCCTTTGTTCAACAAGACACCCTGCTCAGGTGCCACACAATGATATCTCCCTTTGTTTAACAAGACACCCTGCTCAGGTGCCACACAATGATATCTCTCTTTGTTCAACAAGACACCCTGCTCATGTGCCACCCTGCCCAGGTGCCACACAATGATAGCTACCTTTGTTCAACAAGACACCCTGCTCAGGTGCCACACAATGATATCTCCCTTTGTTCAACAAGACACCCTGCTCAGGTGCCACCCTGCCCAGGTGCCACACAATGATAGCTCCCTTTGTTCAACAAGACACCCTGCTCAGGTGCCACACAATGATATCTCCCTTTGTTCAACAAGACACCCTGCTCAGGTGCCACACAATGATAGCTCCCTTTGTTCAACAAGACACCCTGCTCAGGTGCCACACAATGATATCTCCCTTTGTTCAACAAGACACCCTGCTCTGGTGCCACACAGTGATATCTCCCTTTGTTCAACAAGACACCCTGCTCATGTGCCACCCTGCCCAGGTGCCACACAATGATAGCTACCTTTGTTCAACAAGACACCCTGCCCAGGTGCCACACAATGATATCTCCCTTTGTTCAACAAGACACCCTGCTCATGTGCCACCCTGCTCAGGTGCCACACAATGATAGCTCCCTTTGTTCAACAAGACACCCTGCTCAGGTGCCACACAATGATATCTCCCTTTGTTCAACAAGACACCCTGCTCATGTGCCACCCTGCCCAGGTGCCACACAATGATAGCTCCCTTTGTTCAACAAGACACCCTGCCCAGGTGCCACACAATGATATCTCCCTTTGTTCAACAAGACACCCTGCCCAGGTGCCACACAATGATTTCTCCCTTTGTTCAACAAGACACCCTGCCCAGGTGCCACCCTGCCCAGGTGCCACATAATGATAGCTCCCTTTGTTCAACAAGACACCCTGCCCAGGTGCCACACAATGATATCTCCCTTTGTTCAACAAGACACCCTGCCCAGGTGCCACACAAAGATAGATTCCTTTGTTCAACAAGACAAGCAGACAGCCAGCCATCCAGGTAGCGACCTCCACTGGCTCTTTTCTTTGGCTGCCTATCAGCAGCACTAATTGTCTCACCTGCTGGCGATCCTTTGTTGCAGCAGATAATAAATGTGTGAAGTGTAAGCCAATCTTGTGCTCTTATGCCAACCTGCTTCCAACCCTGACAAACCACAACAGCCTCCTGTCATGTAAGTATGAAATCGTACAGGTTGCTGAGAGGCAAAGAGGTTGGCAATCTATGCACTGGTCTTCTTCTTCTTCTTCGTGTTCACGGGCAGTAAACTCTGCTCACTTCTGGACTCTAGTCCAGTTCCAGAACTTGGTTTTATATGCACATCCATTTTACTGATGTGGCTTATCTGTATGCACACTGTTGGTTCCTTGCCTCTCTGGTAGTTACAATTTGTAAAGTGTGAAAGCTACCAATAAATAGTACGATGATGCAGGCTGTGTGCGTATACTCTCAACAGCAAAGCAATGAGGGAAAAATATCCCACGATACCCTGTCCATTGTAATTGTTACCTGCTTACGCTTACACATGCCAACTCATCCTGCCTCACCACTGGAGTGAAGGCTCTATGGGGTCAAGCGGACAGTCAAACATAAACAGACAGGGTATCCATAACTTGAAAGGGGATGAGAAGAGATTTGGGGAGGGGTCAGAGAATGGGGGGGAGAGGGGCAAGGTAGACTTTCAATTTGGCCACCACTGAAACTGTAGGTATGGGAACTCTTTGTTTGCTACTGAGGAAGCAGACAAAGCATGTGTGGGAACATCCTGAATGCAGTAACATCATCAATTTGCTAATTCATTCATCCAGCCCAGAAAGAAACCGCTGATCTAATTTTTCGGAGACAAAATTTGTTATTGTGAAAACAACAGAATAACCAAGTGTACGAGTGATGAAGGAAGAACACAAAACAACCAAATATATTTACCTGTCAGTCAAATGTACTCATGAAATGTTGTCCTAATTTCCACAAGAACGTCCAGTTTCACTGTCGCTGTAGACTAAATTAACAAAATGATCAAAAAAGAATCTTTGATTACACAGTCTTTATTACAGATCAAAATTGTAAAAATCAATCAAACAGTCTCCCTGCATGGATTCTAGGGCCCCCTTATGTCCTTATGTGTGTGCATGTGTGCGTGCGTGTGTATGATTGTGTGTGTGGGGGGGGGGTGGTGGAAGGCCCCCCTACACACACACACAATCATACACACGCGCGCAGCCCCCCCCCCCCCCCCCCCCCCCCCCCCCCCCCACCCGCTGCCAGTGGGAGCATGGATTTTATTGTAGGTTTGCCATCCACTGCCAGTGGGAGCATGGATTTTATTGTTGGTTTGCCATCCACTGCCAGTGGGAGCATGGATTTTATTGTTGGTTTGCCATCCACTACCAGTGCAGCCATGGATTTTATTGTTTGTTTGCCATCCACTGCCAGTGGAGGCATAGATTTTATTGTTTGTTTGCCATCCGCTGCCAGTGGGGGCATGGATTTTATTGTTGGTTTGCCATCCACTGCCAGTGGGAGCATGGATTTTACTTTCCATCTACAGTAAAAAAATCTATATTTTATCAAGGATTGAAACTCAAGTCTCCTGAAAGATGGCCTATCATTTTTAACCTCTTTATTCTAAATACTTATTTACAAAACACTCACTTCCAGTAAATCTATAAAACCCTTGAAACATAAAGCCTTCAAAGCATAAATGACCACACACAAAAACATACTGAAACCAACAGATAAATGGATAGACAAATATCTTTACAATAAATCAGGCACTTAATCAACTGTTATAGCAATAGACCTTGCAGCTTTTAGGAAAATTAGTTGCTAAAATGATTGACGAGGTTTGTTATGCCTGAAGGTAAGCTAGATTATTACTTTAATGTGCAGCGGTTGAAAAATGTATGAGCTTATTTTCTAATTCCTCCCTCCAGGTATGGATTCCAGGGCCTGAATTTTGGATGAACAAAACACAAACTCCTTGCACACCAGCAAACATGCTGTGACAGGCCACTAATTAGGAGTGCTTCCTTTGGAGTCAGTTAATCTGCCTGTGAGGTGAAGAAGCAACATAACCTAATAAGCCAGATCTCTAAAACAGATGTTCAAGCAAAATTCAAGTTCTGGAACAAGAACAAAGTCCAGAAGCAGACAAAAACTCAGAACTTTCAGCCGAGTTTAGAGCCTGTTATCCCCCCCCCCCCCTCCCCCACCCCTCTCCAAATGTGGTATCGGAATTAATACACGTACTCTTTGGTATATGATGTTAACCCTTTCCATACCACAGAACACACCATATGTTTACTAATTAGTACCAATCTGATGTTTCCTTTTTTGTTTTCTGTTCTAGATACTGTGTGTTCCCCCCCCCCCCCCCCCCCCTCCCCCAAGCTTTATACTAGTTTTCTGGAGGTCGTGACTTGTGTAAAGAACTTATAAGATAAAATCAAAGACAGCAGTGTTACCAATGCCCAACCAGCAGGCGACATGGACAAGAAATGCTCATGTAAGGAAAGCTGTCATGAGGGACTGGAGCCAATGGTTCTAGAGGAAATAGAGTCGCAAGAATTTCAGGCCAGAATTCAGAGAGTTATGATGACATTCTAGAAGTAGATGACATTACTGTATTTGAATAAATGAAGAATTGTGTACACGAATAAATGTAGATTTCTGTATCTGAAATCAAATTAGACATCCCTCCAAAATTACACTAGTGCATGTCTTTAGGCAAACCAGCAGCTATCAACTCCAGCAGAAAGTTCTGGGTGTTCATCCACCTCCTGACTTTTTTTTTTGTTCCAGAACTTGAGTGTTATGTGCACATCCATTTCACAAACATTTAGTTTATTTGTGTGCAGACTCTTGGTTCCCAGACTTTCAATGAGATTTACTCTGACTTCGAAGGATGCCCCCAAATAGTCGACTCCTAGGACATGCTTGTTGAAGATGCAGTGGGTCTTTCCTTGTTTTCACCACAATAGGGCCCAGCAACCCACAGGGGGGAATAAATATATCTCAAACAATACTTTACAAGAGAACTTCTAAACATGGTTATGTGGACACTTAGCCCTTCCCCCCCCTCCCCCACCTCCCCAAACGTTTTTTTAAGGGGGGGGGGGCGGTTAGGCTTAAGTGGCTAAGCTTTCAGGTTAGACTCAGGTTTGAGTTAGAAGTAGAATGTAGCACTTATGAGTTACTACCCATGCGCCATGATGTTGATCCGTTGTTTAAACCTAAGCTCCTAGGTGTCAGTGCCCTACCCCCTTCCTAATACAAATTACATATCTCTTAAATAAATAATTACATGTTACATAAAATATAAAATGGAGAGTGAGAAGCAAAAACAAAATTCATAATCTGTTTAAATCAACACTGATCACTGGCATCATGAGAGCTAATAGACTGCAATGGTTGGAGCACACTGAAATAATGTCAGATGACAGAGAAGTAAAAACTGTATACACAAGGGAGATGAATGGTTGTAGACTACGGGGCAGACCAAGAAAAATATGGATAGATAATGTCCAGACAGACCTGCAAACACTTGGTGTCACCAACTGGAAAGAAAAGGCCGACTAGAGAGATGAGGCAATTATATCTGCAGCAGTGAACCTCAAGGGCTCGGAATGCTGAAGAAGATGATAAAAAATAACAAATATATATATATATATATATATATATATATACTCTGAGAACCTAAACAACACTTTTCATCCACATTATAACCCTGGAGGCTTACCAGAATATTTATGTGAAAATTTCTCTTACCACCATGTCTTGATGAAATATCAGATACAACTTTTTTTTGTCAGTGGCCTTTCAAATTCCCTAACTGGAAGTAATCCTCACTGAATAATCAGTCAAACTGATCTGCCCAACACACAAAGCACAGCCACAAAACGGAATTAGTTAGTTTGTTATAAACTGTACACACGTCTATAAATACAGAAGCAACATGTTCCCACAACAACTGGCATTAAATCAGCCGCGAGAAATAAGTGATCCCACTTTGTGTAGGCGGGCTGCGGTCTTTAATGTGCACCACTAGAGTGCTTCACTGGCTGACATTAACTGTTTATATCCGTTAAAGCGGGTTAATTTCTAATCATGCGGTATAATATCTGGCTGCAAATATTACTATTCTAATGCTGGGGTTGTTCTTCTGTATTCTACTCCCGGTGAAACACCCACCCGTTAATATCAATTCAAGCCAATGCTTTAGAGACTTGTTAACTTTTGCAGCTAGAGCTTTTTTACGGGACGCGGTAGCCAACCCCTAGTTCAACCCTACGACTAGCTTTTCTTACGACATGCTTGACAGGGTGCAGTGTTTCTGTGCTATCTCTAAGGGTCGTGGTTAGGCGATGAGCGGGCCTATACTGCTATCAGTGACTATCACAGTATACCTGCATCAGAAAACGATAAGGTCTATCTAACGTACATTATAAAGGCCGGGAAAATCATAGCTTACGTCTTGAAATGACTCGGAACATAGACAAATTGAGCAGATACAAGTGAAATAAGTGCAGTTTTCCTTATCAATTTCCAACCGATACAACATAAATGATGAGAAACCCGCGTACCCCTTCTTCAATCTCGCCTGTCAGTCACAAGCCGCTACATTTTCGGCTGCTAGCAATCAATGAGAAAAGGTAAGATTTCAGAAAACGTAACTATGCTGTATGCTAATGTAAAACTAAATACATCGTGTAATCATTACCTTGTAAAATATTCCAGAAAACCGGCCGGAGAAGACGGGAGACGGTGGCATCGAGAGAAAAGCCAATAAAGTATGCGATCTCATCAGAAAGCCGTTCTCTTCTGCCTGTTGTTTTGGTGTTACAAATCCAACATGGCCGACAAATGGGGGAACCCCTCGGCTGGCTATTTATAGACACTAGCTGGGCGGGCTTCGGGGCACTTTTGTGTTGATCATTGAGTCTGCACTGCCCTTTGAATGTAACGGGTTCGGTTCTTGTGTGCCTATACTTAACATTATGCGTTTTGTCTATTGATTTCTAGGTTATCCTAACTTCCACTTGTCGTTCTGTGCTATTTATAGACACTAGTTTATGGGCTTCGAAGCCCACTGTCTTGATCAGTGTCCGTTGAGTCTACATTGCCATTTGAAAGTCAGTGGTTCAGGTCTTGTGTACTTGTACTTAAGCTTGTACTTATCTGTATTTGGGTTCTTTAATTAGTGTTTCCCCTGTTTGGGGTAGGATATTAATAAAGCACCTGTATTCGTTTTGTCTACTGATGTTCACTTGTCGAGTTGTGCTATTGCATCATCATCATCATCATCACTATTTATGTCACATAGGGCTCGCAGTCTAGTACTCTATTTTGTTCTATTCTGTGCAGTTCTTTTGATATCATGGATGGAAACCAGTCCAGCACCTTTACTCTCTCCCAGTAACGTTTATTTTAAGATTTTCCTAGGACGTCTCAGCAAGACGCACTTCACAGATGTTGCACGAGGTTTTAGCCAGTGACCCAGATGAGTATCAATTATTTTGTACGTAATAGTCCTATGTAGTCACTTCATAGTTAGTGCATGTTTGTGTATGTGTGTTGTGTTGTTCTTTGTGTGCTAATGAAGACTAATCGCCGCAACGTCCTTTGTTTGTTCATTGTAATTGATTTTGTAAAGCCGACACAAAACTATTTGGTTTTTCTTACCCCTTTTCTTCTCCTCCCTATAACTTCCTACCCTTTTAAAACCCCGTAGGCGTAGGAGCCGTGCTATTTATAGACTAGTCATTCAGGTAAGCTATCCATAAAAGATATAAAACCGAACGAAAAGTATATCAGAAAAGTATATCAGAAAAGTATATTCAGTTATCTAGATTCTTTTTTCTTCTAACCAGTAAAACATACATTGAAAGTGGCGGCTTTATAAATATTTCTACTATAATAATTTCAATTATTCTAATGTCTGTTGTATCCTTTTAATGGCTACTTTTTCTGACGTCCGAGAGCATTTTATGAAGCAGTAGTTTTTCATTGGGGGGGGGGGGGCATCACCAAGAGGGCGCAGTGAAGTAAACGTGGGGGGGGGGGGATCTGGTTATAGTATCTCCTGTATTTACCTCGAAGACGGCATAGACGTGCTTCACCAAACTCGTTGCTACCCATTAGAAAATCGTTTCAGTGAAGTAAACGTGGGGGGGAGGGGGGAGGGGGGCATCTGGTTATAGTATCTCCTGTATTTACCTCGAAGACGGCATAGACGTGCTTCACCAAACTCGTTGCTACCCATTAGAAAATCGTTTCAGTGAAGTAAACGTGGGGGGGAGGGGGGATCTGGTTATAGTATCTCCTGTATTTACCTCGAAGACGGCATAGACGTGCTTCAGCAAACTCAACGCTACCCATTAGAAAATCGTGTCATTCATAGTTTTGGCGTTCTTAGTCCTGGTGGGATTAACATTAAACACAGCTTAATTTATTTACTCGTTTATTTATTTCACTTATTTATATTTCTTACCCTCTTTTTGTATACGTCTTTTTACCTATTCCGTTTTGAATAATATAGCACTTCATACCCCCCCCCCTTTTTTTTTTTCTTTTCCCCGTTAGTATTAGCTGTTTCTTGTCCGTTGAGTTTTTCATGCATAGTTTGTGCTGTATTTAGTATTCCGTAAACAAAGACTTTAATCGAAACGTTCAGTGATGTTTGTGTGCGTCTTTTCCCTTCCCTCCGTTGAGCTTTCTAGTCATATTTTGTTATATCTAGCATTTCTTTCAACTTAAAAAAAAAAGGGTTGAAAACCACTAATCTCCGGTCAGACACAAGGATGAGTGTTATTTATAGACGAGAATTAGCAGACGCCAAGTTCGGGGGGAATCCCGGGCCAGCCTCGTTCTGGCAGCACTGAGCAGACGTGAGTGAGAGTGGTCGCTGACGGGCAAAAAGAGGGATTTGAACATCGTGTAATCTACAGGAGAACATTGTCGTTGTCGGGCAGGGCACTTCCATAGATCTACAGGAGAATCTAGAACCAGAGGAGGTATTTTTTTTAGGGCAAGTGGTCGTTTTTGTTTTGTTTTTTCTTGTCGGGTAGGGAGAGAGAGTGTTGAACAACGTGTGATCTATAGAAGAACCTGGTCGTTGTCGGGCAGAACAAGAGAACTAGAGGGATTTTTTTTTTCGATGACGTTTGTCGTTTTTGTCGGGTAAGGCGATCGCCTAACATCTGTAAGAGAACATGAAACCAGATGTATTTGGTTTTAGGAAAGTGGTCATTGTCGAATATGCCAGGAAATCATTGATATTTCTACAAGAAAATAGTAAATATTAAAGTTGAACTTTTCATCTGAATTTACATTTGACGAACACAAAGAAGAAGAAGAGTTTGGCACATAAAGTGTTATCAAATATATCTAAGGATGAACAGTATCGCCTTCGCCAGCCGGCACTTATCTAAGACATTCGTAGGAACAGGCATGTGTAAAGGAGGGGGGGGGAAGTAATGCGCCATTAAACGGGAAAAAGCATGGACAGAACTGATATCATCAACTAGGTTGGTGTTGCCGGGTTCGATCCCAGCTGCGGACCTTGTGCCTTGCGTTGGTTTCGACAATGGTATCGAAAAGCCGACCGTCCAGTGGCAATGGCAAACTACTGGACGTAAACTTGCCTAGAAAAACCACAACAGCTAAAAAATGCTGGGGTTGCTTTTGCAACGTTCTGTAAAGGATACGCACTAACTTTGTGTGTGTGTGTGTGTGGGGGGGGGGGGGGTTGGAGGAGTACGCACTGAGTACACCTGACCTTGCAACGGGACCTCTTATCCCGCCCCTCGTGGATTGTGTTGGGAGGTAGACTGTCAGGGCGGGGGATTTTGTTCAGACGGGGACTATGATGAAACGGCTGGCCAGCGGCATTGCAAGGTCATGTAGTACCCGGTACGGAAATATTGTTGTTCCCCCTCCCTCCCCCTCCCCCCGGTTTTGTTTTTTTTACACTTAGATATATTCACAAACATTTTGTATGTTCAAAACACACATTTTAACAACTGTATCACTCCCATCCCGCACACTTCTCCTACGCCCTTGTGGTCGGCATATGTGTCGCTGAAGCGTTGAACTATCGAGCAGCTAACTTCTAGACGACGCATCGATCAATCAACAACGGTAATTCATAAATCTGGAGCAGTTTTTTATTTTATTTTTTACTTACTGACAACTGACGTAGACTCGTCACTTAGTAATGGCACGAATCATGTACCAGTACAAGAATAAACATTGATTGATAGATGAGAGAGTCGTTGCATCCTTTTTGTTGTGTTTACTGAGGTATGGCTGGTAAAACTAACTTTAGTCTTCCTGAGGACCGCCCATATACACACTAGCTCACTTCTGATTGTGAGTTCCTCATCCCTGTGTCCTTCGCACAAGGTTACGGGGGTGTTCCGCAATGTTGTATATTTCAGCACGCCAGCGCTTTTAAAACTTAAAAAACATGGAGTAACTGGGTCTAAAACAACCCCTATAGAGAGTGCTGCAACCTACGCCACAGGCATTCCCTTTCTCGAAATGAAAACGTAAATGCAAGACATCGCAAAAAAAACAAACAACACAGTGAGACACACCCGTAACCATCAGAAAAGTCGACCAGCTTAACAAATTTGTGAATGAAAAGTGACTACTCTATTTGGGGAGACTAACGTGAAACTAGACTGACTTGCAAGCTTCTAAATCTGTGCTACCGCGGTCCCAGTAGCTCTTTAAAATAAAACAGAGAAGGGCCGTTTTTTTTTTACACCCTCCTGTGTATTAGGCACATAGGGCTAAACCCACGTTTCATAGATCAATCGGCTTTTGGTGGGTGATGTGGTCAGCATCACACCGGCCGTCTTTACTTCCCAAGACTTTTACCTGGTACTCATTTAAGCCTAGGTCGACCTGGAAGACAAGGTCTTTTTTTTTTTTTCAAAAGTCCATCACCGTCTTGATTTGAACCCAGGACCTTGGAATCCACAGGCGAGCGTCCAAACACTTTACAACGATGGCTCCCCAGTGGCTCTTTACCAAAACCAATGGACTGTGATAATTTATGTAGGTAGTTCATTTATTCCTGAACGTGTCAGTTATAAATCAGAGGTGTGCTTGCATTCCCACAGATGCTTGAGTGCCCATACAGTAGTGGCTGCGACGATGGGCTTGCACGAAGCCTGGTAAGTACCTATGTAGAATTTCTCCAAACTTGAGGCTTTCAGTGGGATTTAATCTCCCGTCTGTCGATCCGTCCATCATCCATCCATCCATTCACTTTTCCATCGGTTTCTACGAATATCAGTTCACCCCCCCCCCCTTTTTTTTCCCTCTATTATTGCTATACCGATCTATCAGTATCTGCTTTGCTTCGCTGTCTATCAGTCTGTTTTTCCCACTCAGCCACTAATCTGTCTTGTTTAATTATCCAACCATCTATCTATCCATCGGTCCAGCCATTTTCCCAACCGTCCATTCATATCTCCTTCTTTTTATCTGTCTTTTTTCATTATCTGATAGCCTCTTTGTCTGCTATGTTATGTCATTTTGTCGTAATCGACGTCACTGCACATTAACTCTTTGAGTCCCAAGGAACGCATCATACGTTCATTAGTTTCTACTTAGAGGCCCAATGAACGCAAGATGCGCCGATTTTACGTCTCTCATGACCACCCCTTGGGCCTGTGGTGCTAAACCCCCTGGGACTCAAAGACTTAAGCATCCCCAGCGTGATCAGCTCTTCGATGCAGCAGCCACCCCAAGGTACCTCTACTAATTGTTGCCACGAGTAGTTGGTTTTAATGTCTCCTATCACGATCTTTAAGGTGGCATAGGCTTACGTCACTATACTTTACTCCCGGTCACGCCATCGTATTAGCATCAAGATTCGTCATTATCCACTAGTATAACCCGTACGGCGTTGATATCTGCTCTGTCCATGTTTCTTTACGTATGTGTTCGTGCATTGTTTGCCAGGTAGTCCGCTCGTTTTTATGCCGGCATTGCCAGGCGTGTAGATCCGGATGAGGGAGGTTAAGTGCGATTTGTAAATGCTTTCTATCCCTTCAGATCTTATACCACCTGTTGCGGTTTTTTAAAGCACCTCCGTGCAAATTCAAACCCACGACATTCGGATCTGCAGTCAAGCGTCTAACCGCTACACCACGGCGGCTTCCAGACATTGAGAAATGTCAACAGAATAATAGAAGAATTCCGCGGACCAAAAATAAGTGAAGAGACAGAAAAACCCACACAATGTAATAAAGCTCATGATGATGATGAACATTTGGTGTCACCAACTGGCATGAGAATGCCAACTAGAGAGATGAATGGAGGCGGGTGATATCTGCAGCAATGAACCTCAGGGGCTCGGAATGCTGATGATGAAGAAAAAGGCTTGATGTTGACAGTAATGATGTTTGCATTTCAATTTTTAGGGGACGCTAGCAAACCTGCTGTGTGAAGTAAAATGTAACGTGAATGACATACAACATGAGTGGACTGACCTGCAGAAGGTCATGTCTGGCATCCCTGTACCCCAGGTATGCGTGTCTGTGACCAAGACAGATGTACTGTGATTCTTCTTCTTCTTCTTCTTCTTCTTCTTCTTCTTCTTCTTCTTCTTCTTCTTCTTCTTCTTCTTCTTCTTCTTCTTCTTCTTCTTCTTCTTCTTCTTCTCTGGTACTATTCTGTCTTTAAGTGTCAATTTTTGAATGGGCAACGAATGCGAGCCTCGGTATGTACTGCGCATATGCCTCGGATATTTCATCTATTCGTCGCTTGCCTGGTCGATCTCTGGGTCTGTTTCTATTATGTCTAAATGACAGAACTCTCTAATGTGCAATATCAGGTGTTAGTCTTGACACATGACCAAACCATTTAATGTCTGTGTGATAGAGCTCTCTGTTGTGCACTATCAGGTGTTAGTCTTGACATATGACCTTCTTCTTCTTCTTCTTCGATCCTTCTGTCAGAAAACCTATATCAGGAGGCCGGTAGCCTTTATGAAAGCTATCGTGCAATCCATATCCTCTCGTGTACCATACAGTTTTGTCTTCAGTGTGGTTGGAACAGGCCAGATTGCGTCTCTGTTGTCAGCATACAGTTGACAGTGTTGGAGCACATGCTCAGCATTTTCGGGTGCCACGCTGCAGGGACACGTCTCCGTATTTCCTACACCAAAAAATTTGAACATATGTTGACGAAATCTGTTGTGCCCTGTCCTTAGTCTGAATATAATACACGACATATGACCAAACCATTTCATATCTGTGTGACAGAGCTCTTTACTGTAAACTATCAGGTGTTAGTCTTGGCACGTGTTCAAACTTGTAATCTTTTGTTTCTAGATACAGTTTGATATTGGTGCGTCCCATCTTCATATCCGATATCGTCATTTCTGATCCTGTGCTGTCTGGTTACATTTAGGATTCGTCATAGATGTTTCAAATCGCCCCACCCCCAAATATTATGGAGTGGATGGGTATTTGAGTGGGAGCTTATTGGTTCTTCTAACCGTATATAGATGTTCTCTTTTTAATTATTTGTCTATACATTTCCTAATATTTCTCATGTTATAATATTTTTTGCTATTTAGAAAATAATAGAAATTAATATTATTAATTTCACACTTAAACAAAGTTTCATACCTTTAATCCTGACCCAGAAAACGATACAGTAACTGAGCCTAGATTCCCCCCCCCCCCCAACTTAGTTTTCTTTGTGTTGGCGCCCTTGGTTGACGGTTGGCTTGTCACATATATTATATCCAGCAGGCTCAGTCTTTTCCGGGAACTCTCTACAAAATCTCAGGGTCCCCCGAACAGAGAGAAAAGTACCCTTGTTGTCAACATAAAGAGTGTGTGTATGTACGTGCATGCGTGCTTGCCCGCACCGGGCACCACCTGACCTTGCAATGCTACTGACTATGGAATGACATTTTTTCACTGCACACTTTTATGGTAATGTTTAATGTTTAATAATATTTTTACGTCAACAAGTGATGTTCTTCAATAATATTTCCCTCTGCCTGGATTTTTATCATGGTATGGGGTGTCGCAGGCAGACCCAGCCTAAAGTGGGTACCAGGATGTATGTCCTGGGAAAGTAAAGACGGTTGACGTAATGCTAACCACACTACCCACCTAGTACCGATTGGTCTGTGAAAAAATATATGCTCTTTCCATATGTCTGATGCGCTTGAAGGCGTGAAAAGGGATCTTTACTTTACTTGACTTTAATATTTCTATGATGTGTAAACTGGAGGGGGGGGGGGGGACAATTTCGCTACTGTCTCTTTGACCATTTTTTTAGGTCAGAGTAGACAGAGGGGGGGGGGGATGCTCTAGTCTGCGGATTTAGGGCCGCCTGGCTAGTGCTGTCGCCACGGACTGTACATGTTTGGAAGTTTAATTATGCCTCTGGCAAAAAAACTCCATCACCTTACCGGAGATCGAACCCGAGTCTCCCGCATGAGAGTCTGACATTGTAGCCGCTCCTTGCTGTCGTATAAAGGGGTGTAATCTGCTGCTCACTTGTAGATTGCCTGTTCCAGAACCTGATGAACTCAGACGATGTGATAGTTTCCCAGACTTCCCTGCATAAAATGTCCATGGAGCTAGGACAGCTAAAACTTCTACTGCCGAAGCTTCTCAGCCAAACTCTGCTGGCCTCCACAAAAAAGCTGACACTGCTGGAGGAAGGTGGTTATTATTTATTTGTCTAAAACACACACACATACCCTCCCCTCTTTTTTCCTCTGTGTGACAACCTCAAGAATTAATTACCACTGCTACGCAAAGGAGAGTAAGAAGCCATAACGAAATTCATAATCTGTTTAAATCACCACTGATCACTGGCATTATTAGAGCTAATAGACTGAAATGTTTGGGGTATATTGAAAGAATGTCAGATGATAGAGAAGTAAAAACTGTATACATAAGGGAGATGAATGGTCGTAGACCACGAGGCAGACCAAGAAGAGGATGGAGAGATAATATCCAGACAGACCTGCAAACACTTGGTGTCACCAACCGGAAAGGAAAGGCCAACCAGAGAGATGAATGGAGCCGGGTGATATCTGCAGCAATTAACCTCAAGGTCTAGGAATGCCGAGGAAGAAGAAGAAGCTACATAGGGTCACATCCTGGATGGCAGATTACAAGACCAAATCCTGGGTACCTTTTCAGTTTCTTTAAAATTAGGACATCTACTATCGTATAATCTGCAGTCTGTGCATGTTTAGGGTAACTTAGCTAGTTACTAGATAGTTAATAAGATAGCTAGCTAGTTAGTTAGTCAACAGATTATTCTCCTTGCACATCGAACCATTCAGTCCATAAGTACTCAGATCCCCTCATTAGTAAATCTGCAACGTGTAACGGCTGACGACACCGGTTCTGTGTTGGTTTCTTATTCTTCTTTGGCTTCCCGCATAGTGCTCTTGTCTGGCCACACGACTTTTAATATGTTGTTCTTGCAGTCTGATCATGGCTGCAGATTCACAGTCATCACTCGGTTCTCGCAAACGGCTTACTTTTCGTAGAGCATTCAGAATATCTGCTTGGCCCATGGCTAGTCCGGCCTCTATAGAAGCTTTATCTGCAAGCCTATCAGCTTGCTCGTTTCCTTGCACACCTGCTTGCCCTAGCCCAAATATGAAACTGATTTTTCAGCACCGACAGCTTTAGAGACTAACCATTGTCTTCGGACCCTGCCCATCACTATCTTTCTGAGCATACTGAGTAACTGAGAAAAGGATTGTGTCTCCAGTCATGTTATTGCTTTGTAAATATATTAGGCCATAGATAATAAGCTAGGGATTGCAGCTGGTAGTCATATTCTTCCTCTACTTTTTTTTTCTTCATCATTATCATCCCGTAACACTACGTGTCGTTGGGTCACCAGTTTCCACCTTTGGCGTTCAGCTGCGATGGACGTCATGGTTGCATGCCTGAGGCCTGTCCAGTCAGTCAGGTTTTGTAACCAGGTCTTTCTTGGTCTGCCTCTTCTCCTGTTTCCCTCTACTGAGCCCTGCAGTACTGTTTTTGAGAGGCCGTTAGATCTTATTACATGTCCATGCCCGGCTCACTGGCGTAGTTGGCTAAACCTGACTTCGCGACGACCGGGTGACGAACTCCTTGTGGTCCGGGTTCACGCCCGGGAGTTGGCGGAAAAGCCACATTTCTCCCAGATTTACGGTATTTATCATGTAATCAAGGCCGACGGGTTGCGATATCCATAATACCGAGCCAAAGGGTTAACTCATGGTTTCTGAATATTAAAAAAAAAAATTAATTATGTGTCGATACTATTGCATTTTTTTTTGGGGGGGGGGGGGGGGGGGGGTGGGTAGAGAACTTTATTTTATCCGGCTTTTATTCGTTGCTGTTTGTCCATCTCTTGATGTTGTATTGATACAAGTGGGGGGGGGGGGGGGGGGAAGAGAACAAGAGATGGACGAACATCAGTCTGGGAGAGTGTATAACCAAGACAAGAGACAGAGCGTATCAGAGAACCATTACATCAAACCTTCATTGTGGAGACGATAACTGATTAATTAATAATACCTTTCTGATTTCCCTTATATTCATTTATTCCCCCCTGTGATTCTCAGGGTCCCATTTTAAGGGAAAAAAGAATAGACCCACTCCTCTCAAACAAGCATTGTCGCAAAAGGCGACCAATTTATCTGTTTCCTTCAAAGTTAGAGTGCCTTTGAGTGAGGAACTAATAGTCTGCATACAAATAAGCTTTATCTGTAAAACAGATGTGCACACAGAACTCAAGTTCTGGAACCGGAGAAAGATCCAGAAGTGGACGAACAACCGAATATTTCCACCCGAGTTTATAGATCGTGAACGCTTTTAAACAAATTCATAACGAAACTTAACAAATGTCTGAGCAGTTGATGGTAACAGATGGCGATACTTCTTCTTCTTCTTCGCGTTCACCAGCTGTACACTCTGGCGTAAAGTTCTGGTTGTTCGTCCACTTCTGTACTGGAGTCCTGCTCCAGAACCTGAGTGTTGCGTGTGCATCAGTTTTACAGATCTGATTCAATTGAATGTAGACTGCTGGTTCCTTGCCTCTCAGGCAGATGCACTCCGACTTCAAAGGAAGCTCCCCAGTTAGTCGACTCTTACGACATGCTTTTGGAGAGGCAGTGGGTCTATTCTTGTTTTCCCCACAATAGGGCCCCGGAACTGGGCATTTAGGGAGAAGAATTAGACAATCACCAAACAGTGAAGTGGGAAATGACGTTTTTGAGAAAATGGAGATGTATAAAGAGACATACCTTCTAGTGTATGTTGATGAGAGAGGTTAAAAGATGCGGACCTTTTGGTATATGTTGATGAGAGAGGTTAAAAGGTGCTGACCTTTTGGTGTTTGTTGATGAGAGAGGTTAAAGGTGCTGACCTTCTGGTGTATGTTGATGAGAGACACCAAAGGTGAGATACTGCTGGTGTATGTTGATGAGAGAGGTTAAAGGAGAGATACCTTCTGGAGTATGTTGATGAGAGGGGCTAAAGGAGAGATACCTTCTGGAGTATGTTGATGAGAGAGGTTAAAGGAGAGATACCTTCTGGAGTATGTTGATGAGAGACACCAAAGGTGAGAAACCTTCTGTTGTATGTTGATGAGAGACACCAAAGGTGAGATACTGCTGGTGTATGTTGATGAGAGAGGTTAAAGGAGAGATACCTTCTGGAGTATGTTGATGAGAGACACTCAAGGTGAGATACATTCTGGTGTATGTTGATGAGAGAGGTTAAAGGAGAGATACCTTCTGGAATATGTTGATGAGAGACACCAAAGGTGAGAAACCTTCTGTTGTATGTTGATGAGAGACACTAAAGGTGGGATACCCTATGGTGTATATTGATGAGAGAGGTTAAAGGAGAGTTACCTTCTGGAGTATGTTGATGAGAGACACCAAAGGTGAGATACATTCTGGTGTATGTTGATGAGAGACACTAAAGGTGAGATACCCTATGGTGTATATTGATGAGAGAGGTTAAAGGAGAGTTACCTTCTGGAGTATGTTGATGAGAGACACCAAAGGTGAGATACATTCTGGTGTATGTTGATGAGAGACACTAAAGGTGAGATACTTCTGGTTTATGTTGATGAGAGACACCAAAGGTGAGATACATTCTGGTGTATGTTGATGAGAGACACCAAAGGTGAGATACATTCTGGTGTATGTTGATGAGAGACACTAAAGGAGAGATACTTCTGGTTTATGTTGATGAGAGACACCAAAGGTGAGATACATTCTGGTGTATGTTGATGAGAGACACTAAAGGTGAGATACTGCTGGTGTATGTTGATGAGAGACACTAAAGGAGAGATACTTCTGGTGTATGTTGATGAGAGAGGTTAAAGGAGAGATACTTCTGGTTTATGTTGATGAGAGACACTAAAGGTGAGATACTTCTGGTGTATGTTGATGAGAGACACTAAAGGTGAGATACTGCTGGTGTATGTTGATGAGAGACACTAAAGGTGAGATACTTCTGGTTTATGTTGATGAGAGACACTAAAGGTGAGATACTTCTGGAGTATGTTGATGAGAGACACCAAAGGTGAGATACTTCTGGTTTATGTTGATGAGAGACACTAAAGGTGAGATACTTCTGGAGTATGTTGATGAGAGACACCAAAGGTGAGATACTTCTGGAGTATGTTGATGAGAGACACTAAAGGTGAGATACTTCTGGAGTATGTTGATGAGAGACACCAAAGGTGAGATACATTCTGGTGTATGTTGATGAGAGACACTAAAGGTGAGATACTTCTGGAGTATGTTGATGAGAGACACCAAAGGTGAGATACTTCTGGTTTATGTTGATGAGAGACACCAAAGGTGAGATACTTCTGGAGTATGTTGATGAGAGACACCAAAGGTGAGATACTTCTGGAGTATGTTGATGAGAGACACCAAAGGTGAGATACTTCTGGAGTATGTTGATGAGAGACACCAAAGGTGAGATACATTCTGGTGTATGTTGATGAGAGACACTAAAGGTGAGATACTTCTGGTTTATGTTGATGAGAGACACTAAAGGAGAGATACCATCTGGTGTATGTTGATGAGAGACACTAAAGGAGAGATACCATCTGGTGTATGTTGATGAGAAAGGTTAAAGGAGAGGCTAAAGGTGTTGGACTGGATTGATATCACAATACAGAATTAGTCAAGCTTGCACACAATATAGCTGAATGGGAGAATCGACTGTGAACCTTCTGTGACACATGAATGGCACAAGAACATGATGTTAATGTCTGTGTGTTGTAACTTACCATTCCCCGTATGGGTTCCCGGGTCCCATGGAGGAGGTGGGGTTGGGGTATATCCACTGCCACCTCCCTAACAAGTATGAAGTACAGAGCGACTAATTAGGAGAGTTTCCTTTGAAGTCAGAGTGCATCTGCCTGCAACGAACCAACAGCCTGCATACAAATAAGCCAGATGTGTACAATTGATATGCACTCAAAACTCAAATTATGGAAGGATATCAAAATCCAGAGATGGAGGAAAAACCAGAACTTTCTACCGGAGTTTAAAGTTGTTTGACACTAACAAGAAGAAGAAAACTCAGCTAGCTGACTGTCAGAACATCACTACACATTGGGCGTTCCCAATACTCATTTGTCTGGCTGCGTTTGTTCACAGAATCAGAGAAGAGGAAGAAAGAAAGCGATCAACTGAAAGGTGAAGTTGTCCATTGGAAAAACCAGCTTGCCACGGCAGTGGCTCATGTGCAAAAGGAGAAGGCGGTCTGTAATGTCAGAGTGCAGTGTTTCCCAAAACTGTTCTTGTTCGCGGCGCCTTTTAATAAAAATTGTTCCACGGCGCCCTAACCTTAGTAAAAGTATGACTATTGGAGTCTTGGTTAAATTAATAATGAAGCTTTTACAAAATTTCGCGGCGCCCCTGTGAAGAGGTTGCGTCTCCGCGGCGCACAGTTTGGGAATCACTGTCATAATATGTACATAAACTGTTTGTTTTTTGTAATAGTAGTCTTCTTCGCGTTCATTGGCTGTGAACACCGACGGAGAGTTGTGGTTGTTTGTCCACCTCTGAACTTTAGTTTTGTTCCAGAACATGAGTGTTGCGTGCACCTCCGTTCAACAGATCTGACTTAATCGTATGCAGCTTGTTTCTTTCTTGCCTCTCAGGTAGATGTGCTCTGACTTCGAGGAAAACCCCAATTAGTCGACTCTTACGACACGCTGGTTGGGGAGGTTTGTTTAACCCACAATGGGGTCCCGAACCCACACTGGGAAGTGGTAGTAGTAATTTAAACAATAATATCCTGTTCAATCCATCAGGGTTTTAATTGAGATATACAGAGTAAGTAAAAAAAAAAGTAAAGGACCCTTTTCCACACCTCAAGGCGTATAGGGCATATAGGGCTAGACCTATATTTGTATAGACCATCGGCACAAGATGGGTGATGTGGTCAGCATCACGCCGGCCGCCTTTACATTCCGGGACTGCACCCGGTACCCACTCAAGGCTAGGTCAACCTGGGAGCCAAGATCATTTTTGAAAAAGTCCGGCTCTGCCAGGGGGCGAACCCAGGACCTTTTGACCTGCGGCGAGCGTCTAGTTACTCCGCCACGGCGACTCCCGATATGCTAAGTATTCTATTTTAATAATGGATATTTCTGTCTATCAGTTAGATTTGGTAATGAAATATCGCATAGCTTACGTGTTAGTTGTATAAGATTGTAGCAGTATAAATTGTAACATTCGATATATTTAAATGTATTTCCAAACATTTATAGTAATTATACTGTGTAGTCTATTTTTGCTGATATTTACAGTAATCTGGGTACCATTATTGTTTTAAAATATATTACCCTCTCATATGCTAGCACCTGTTCGTGTGATGCACTATGCTAACCCCTGTTCACGTGGTGCGCTATGCTAATCCCTGACGACGTGATGCACTGTGCTACTCTTGTTCGGGTGGTGATGTGCTATGCTTACCCCTGTTCACGTGATGCACTATGCTAACTCTTGTTCGTGTGATGCACTATGCTAACACCGGTCCACGTGATGTACTGTGCTAACCCCTGTTCGTGTGATGCACTATGCTAACCCCTGTTCGTGTGATGCACTATGCTAACCCCTGTTCACGTGATGCACTATGCTAACTCTTGTTCGTGTGATGCACTATGCTAACACCGGTCCACGTGATGCACTGTGCTAATCCCTGTTCACGTGGTGCGCTATGCTAATCCCTGACGACGTGATGCACTGTGCTACTCTTGTTCGGGTGGTGATGTGCTATGCTTACCCCTGTTCACGTGATGCACTATGCTAACTCTTGTTCGTGTGATGCACTATGCTAACACCGGTCCACGTGATGTACTGTGCTAACCCCTGTTCGTGTGATGCACTATGCTAACCCCTGTTCGTGTGATGCACTATGCTAACCCCTGTTCACGTGATGCACTATGCTAACTCTTGTTCGTGTGATGCACTATGCTAACACCGGTCCACGTGATGCACTGTGCTAATCCCTGTTCATGTGATGCACTATGCTAACCCCTGTTCGAGTGATGCGCTATGCTAACCCCTGTTTCTGTGGTGATACACTATGCTAACCTTTGTTCGGGTGGAGATGTACTATCCTTACCCCTGTTAGCGTCTTGGTAGTAAAAGAGTTAGGCCGCCGTGGCAATTGATGACGCAGCCGCCGTGGTGTAGTAGCTAGACGCTGCCCTGCGGATCTGAAGTTCGTAGGTTCAGGTCCTCATAGATCCGGCCTTTTTTTTCAGAAATATCCTGGCTCTTAGGTCGACTCAGCCTTAAATGATTAACAGATACAGTCCTGGGAAGTAATGGCGGCCGTCGTGATGCTGACCACCAAACACACCAAGTACGAGTTTGTCGGTACGATATAGGTCTAGCCCTGTATGCCCAGTACGGCTCAAGGGGTGGAGAATGTACTTCAAGGAACATTGGGGGATGGGAAAAAAAAGGGGGGGGGGGTCAAAGAAGAGGAGGGCAAAGAATAATCTGGAATAACAACATCAAGAAATGGACATGACTAAGCTTCATACACTTTTTTATCAAGCAGAAGACAGCGAAAGACGGCGGGTTTTATGTGCTAGTGCTTCAATCAATAAACCTTCACGACCCCAATGGGTCAAGGGTTATGTTATGTTATGTGAAGAAGGGACATTTTTTTTTTTTTTTACCTTACCCCTAGTAAAACTAAATTATTTTGGTTCATAGGTACAGCTGGAGTTACAAGTGAGCATCAAAGACCTGACCGATCAACTGTCCCAGCAGTCGGAGTTCAGCTTCTCCTTGGGGTCTGTCTGTTGCACTCTCCTGTGGAGGCTTTCTAGACAAGAGGACTGTGTCCAGATACTAGTCTCTGGGGTCAGTAGCTCTTCACCGTCTTCATCATCATCATCACCATCATCAAGTGCCTTGTAAATTGGGGTGATAATAGAGAAATTAGGACATGTTGTTTTGTTTCTTTAAAAATAAACTTTCTGTGCCACATCATAACATATCTACCAATCTCAAGTCAGTCAATATGTACCCTATATGTCTCCAGTCTGTGAAGGTGTATCCAATGTGTCTCTAGTCTGTCAGTGTGTATCCTATGTGCCTATAGTCAGTCCACGAGTATTCTTTATGTCTCTAGTTAGTTGTCATATATGTATCCAGTTATTCAGTGTGTATCCTATACGTCTCTAGTCTGTCAGTGTGTATCCTATATGTCTCTAGTCTGTCAGTGTGTATCCTATATGTCTCTAGTCTGTCAGTGTGTATCCTATATATCTATAGTTAGTCAGTGTGTATCCTCCCCGTGTGGGTTCCGGGGTCCTATTATAGGGAAAACTAGAATATACCCACTGCCTACCCAAAAGCATGTCGTAAGAGTCGACTAATTGGGAGCTTCCTTCGAAGTCGGAGTGCAATTGCCTAAGAGGCAAGGAACCAGCAGTCTGCACACAAATGAGTCAGATCTGTCAAACGGATGCACACGCAAAACTCAGGTTCTGGAACAGCACTGCAGTCCAGAAGTGGACGAACAACCAGAACTTTCCGCCGGAGTTTACAGCTGGGGAACGCAAAGAAGAAGAGGAAGTGTGTATCCTATATGTCTCTAGTTAGTCAGTGTGTATCCTATTTGTCTCTAGTCTGTCAATGTGGATCCTATATGTCTCTAGTTAGTCAGTGTGTAGCCTATATGTCTCTAGTAAGTCAGTGTGTTTCCTATATGTCTCTAGTTTGTCTGTGTGTATCCTTTATGTCTCCAGTCTGTTAGTGTGTATCATATATGACTCTAATCAGTAAGTGGGTATCCTATGTGTCTCCAGTTTGGCAGTGTATATCAAATATGTCTCGAGTCAGTCAGTGTGTATCCTATATGTCTCCATTCAGTCAGTGTCTATCATATGTGTCTCTAGTCTGTCAGTGTGTATCCTATATGTCACCAGTCTATCAGTGTATATCTTATATGTCTCCAGTCTGTCAGTGTGTATCCTATGTCTCCAGTCAGTATGTATCATATATGTCTCTAGTCAGTTCATGTGTATCCTATGTCTCTCCAGTCTGTCAGTGTGTCCTATATGTCTGCAGTCAGTCAGTGGGTGGCCTGTCCACCCAACAAATACTAACTGTAACATATCCCTAAATCTGCCTGCTTGTATCAATACTGACTTCCACAGAGCAAGAGTGCCGAGTTCCTAGCCTTAGTGTCCAGCTCAGTGGACAGTTATCTCAACACATACATGGATGACCAGTGGCCAGATCAAAGCTCGGACGAGGCGGCTTTCATCCTGGCTCTCTGTGGGACAGTCACTAGTCAGTATTTGTATTTTCATAGTGACCTATTTCTTCTTCTTCTTCTCCTCCTTCTTTTTCTTCTTCTTCTTCTTCTTCTTCCCGTTCATCAGTCCTTCTCCAAAAGCTGAGTGTTGCATGTGCATCCGTTTTACAGATCTGACTCATGTTTATGCAGACTGCTGGTTCCTTACCTCTCAGGCAGATGCACTCTGACTTTAAAGAAAGCTCCCAATTAGTCAACTCTTATGACATGCTTTTGGGTAGCCAGTTAATCTGTTCTTGTTTTCCCTATAACAGGGCTTCAGACCCCACACAGAGAGTGACATATTTGACAAATTTGTTAAGAGACTCTTAGTTTATCGATTCCTAAACAACATGTTGTTAAAGGCAAGTATTAAGTAAGTGTCCTTCGAAGTCAGAGTGCATCTGCATGACAACATGATATACTACTTCATGAGAGGCGAGAAACCATCCAAATATGCATACAAATAAGCCATATCTGTAAAGTGTGTGTTCTGCAACAAGAAAAAAGTCCAGAAGTGGACGAATAACTAGAACTCTCTGCTAGTTTCACAGACTCTTATCACTTTATAGTCTTATTGACAGACTCTTATTACTTGATAGTCTTATTGACAGACTCTTATCACTTGATAGTCTTATTGACAGACTCTTATCACTTGATAGTCTTCTTGACAGACTTTTATCACTTTATAGTCTTATTGAAAGACTTTTATCACTTGATAGTCTTATTGACAGACTCTTATCACTTGATAGTCTTCTTGACAGACTCTTATCACTTTATAGTCTTATTGAAAGACTTTTATCACTTGATAGTCTTATTGACAGACTCTTATCACTTGATAGTCTTACTGAAAGACTTTTATCATTTGATAGTCTTAGCTCTTGCAGGTATGTGACAGACACTTAAATCTTGATAGTTTTTATTGACCAACTGTTAACTGTTGATAGTCCGTACTGACATAAATCTTTTCTCTAAATGCTATCAGAAATAGTGAGATACTTCTGTCAAACTGATACAAAGAATGACTAAAAAACAAAAGAGCAAGTAAAATGTTTGGTGTAAGGATATACTCACAATCAACGATCAGTTGTCAACATATAGTATACAAAACTCATTCACAGACTTCAGTGGGCAGGAATAAGCTGCACAGAGTCTTCATCTGATGCAATGTTGACTTTGCCTTGAACTGGGGGTGGGGGGGGGGGGGGCAACCATGTTGTAGAGGATAGACGCTAGCCTGCGGATTGGAAGGTCGTGGGTTCAGGTACCGATGGAGCCAGACTTTTTTCAAAACAGACCCTGGCTCCCAGGTCGACCCAGCCTTGAGTGGGTACTAGGTACAGTCCTGGAAAGTAAAGTCAGATGGCATGATACTAACTACATCACCCATCAGGTGCCAATTGGTCTATAAAATATAGGTCTAGCCTGATATGCCTCCAGGCTTGGAAAAGGGTCTGTTACTTTTTAAAACTTTATGTTGATACAGTTGACCACTTATGTGTTATCAGGGCCCTCACAGGAAGCAAAGAATAGTAACACTGTACCCTACCAGGCATGTCGTAAGAGGCGACTAAGGGTAGGGTTGGGCTTGGGGGTTGGCTACCTCATCTTGTAAAAACTAGCCACAGAATCCAACCATCTCTGAACAAGTATTTAAAAACAGTTACGCAGAATACTCAGCCAACTGAGATGGCTGGAGGCTCTTCTTAGGGAAGATTTAATGAACTAGAGCAGCGGTTCTCAACCTTTATAATGCCGCGACCCTTTAATACAGTTCCTCATGTTGTGGCGACCTTTAATACAGTTCCTCATGTTGTGGCGACCTTGTAATACAGTTCCTCGTGTTGTCGCGACCTCTCAAACATACAATTATTGTTGTTGCTACTGCATAACTTCAGTGAATATGTGTTAACCGATAGTCTTAAGTGACCCATGTGAGAGGGTTATTGGACCCACACAAGGGTCGTGACCCATACGTTGAGAAACGCTGAACTAGAGTGTGAAGTTTAAAAAAATGGTGAGGACAAGGCGTGAGCTGCATGTGATAGCAAAGGATAAGTTGACTTGATGTGAGCTGGTTGAGGGCCTATGCTCCGTTGGGGGACAAGGGACAGAAGAAGAATCAGTTACCATATTTTGTTCCTTGACATTTCAATGCTGATTTGATCTCCACCCCTCAGATATCGCGGCCTCGGCTCTAGGCAGGGAGCATCTGGCATCCAGTCTCCAGGGCCAGGCTGTAGTGGATACATTTATAGCCTTCATCAAGAAAGCTCCCTTGGGGAACAGTGCCAACATGAAGAGGTATGCTGGCTGGCTTTAGCAAATGTTCTCACTAGAGCAGGGGTTTTCAACCCAGGGGCGTCTGGCACTTATGAAATTCAAACATGTCCTAGTAGTCAATTAACTGAGGACATTCTTTACAGTCGGAGTACATCTGTCTGAGAGGCAAGGAACCAACTGTTTGCACATACATTAGCCGGATCTGTGAAATGGATGTGCACGCAACACTCAGGTTCTGGAACAAGACTCAAGTCCGGAGGTAAGCAACACCCAGAACCGAAGCAAAGCGTGAGCACTAGAGTTGACATCCGATGAACATGAAGAAGAAGAAAAATATATTTTTCAACTTTAAATAATAAAAGAAAAAGCCAATAACATTATTTTAAATAATTATTTGACACTTTGATTTAGGCGGTTTTCTTCTTCTCTTTAACCGGTTGTAAACTCCACTGGAAAGTTTTGTTCGTTTGTCACTTCTCGACTCTAGTCCTCTTCCGGACCCTGAGTGTTGCGTAATATCCGTTTTACAGATCTGACCCGTGTGTGTGCAGACTGTTGGTTCCTTGCCTCTCAGACAAATGCATTCCGACTTTGAAGAAAGTTAACAATTAGTCGACCCTCATGACTTGCTTGTTGGAGAGGCAGCGGGTCTATTCTCATTTTCCTCACAATGGGACCCTGAACCCGCATGGGTGATTTGAGTGCCCCAAGGAGAAAAAAAACATTGAAACAGTAAGGGGAGAGACTGAACACCCCCACTATCACCCAATGTAAAGGAGCTGTTTTGCTCCCTTTAACCATATACAGAAATGATATTTTAAAGTGTTTCTTCATACATTCATATTATTTCAACTATATTATTATATTTATTTATGGGAAAACAAGTCTACTGGACGTCAAAACCAAATGAGGAATTGGCTTCTGGAATGCGAGAACCATGTCTGAAACGGTCAAAACCACCCAAATAATTAAAAAGAGGCGCTCAAAAACTACATGGAGACAAACAAGAGAGTGTGACCTAAAGCGGCATCTCTGACATGGAAAACTACACCGAAGATTGCACAAGACCGGAAAGCTTGGGGAATCCTCTCTGAAGCCTCATGCGCCACTAGGCATAAAGAGAATTGATGGTGATATAACACTGATATTGTAATTATTATGCTGAATGCAAGTACATATAATTATAGACTCTGTGATTATCTCCCACAGTCTGATGCTAATGTTTCTGTACAACATCAGTATCAACCAGAAAGGTGTGAAGTATCTGTGCTCCAAGCCTGGGCTGATCCCCATCATGTGCTGGCATATTAAAGGTAGTACATCTATTGCTTTGACATCTGTCTACTGTAGAAGGTAAAATAGTCTAAATATTATAGGGTGTTTGTAAAGTCTCACCACAATTTATCTGTAGAATAAATTTGAAAAATGTTTCAATCATGAAGCAGTATACAGTAAATGGCTGTCATCTGCTGGAGCAATTCTTTCCACTCTAAACAGAATGATGTTAACAATAGAAAAAAAGAATGTTGTTGGCTGAACTGGAGAACACCTATAATTAATCACCTCTGAGGACGATATGCTTGAGAGGCAGTGGATATATCCACACCCCCCTCCTTTTTTTTTTTTTTTTTGGTACACACAGGGAGGCCATGTTTCAGCACAGTAAATGCAAATTGTCTTTGACTAGGTCTAGACTGGTTTCTTTCATATCTGGGTAAAAATTAAGCATCACAGCATTCAGAACAAACCCATATTAGGTCTACCCCCCCCCCCCTTCCTTTTGCCCATGAACTAGAAAAGAGTCTCTATACTGATGATACATGTAGTTATCTGGTTAACTACTCGTCTTGTCTCCCTTATCTTCCAAGTCTCCAGTGGCACACTCAGCCTGCAGACACTCCCTGCTGCATCATTCTCTCTAGGTTCGGGTTTTCAGTATTTTTCAGCTTTACATTATCTAACAGGTGAGAGCTCCCTTCTGTCTCATTTAGTTGCAGTATAACACCTCTTACAGCCAGGCCAGCCCAGCCAATATATCTACATGCTCATTCACCATATACCTGCATAAAAGTAAAGTAAACTTCCCTTTTCACGCCTTTCGGCGCATAGGGCATATTGGCAGAGCGTCCCATATTTTTACAGACCATCAGCACTCTGTGGGTAATGTGGTCAGCATTATGCCGGCTGTCTTTACTTTCCCAGGACAGCCCATCCTGGTACCCATTTTAGGCTGGGTCGACCTGCGACGTCCCCATACCACGACACAAATCCACGAAGCCTGCAGTGGGTTTCGATCGCGGTATGCTGGCTTACGAGTCGGACTCGCAACGCCTTAGCCACGGACGCCGCATATCTGCATAGTCCAGGCGAAATATTTATGTTAATTTTCCTGTCACCTCTGGACTGATATGACCCATACCATACGAAGAAAACCTAATTCCTAGCATGCTTTGCCAATCAAATACTATGGCAACATGTGGGTGACATTTTCTCTGCCCATTAGAACACTTCAGTTACAGCCGCAGCTTCTATACCTCCAAAGGTTTTTAGGAATTTCATTACCTACAGACCCCAACTGAATGCCCTCGGGAGACAGACTGGCACATAACAGTATATATATTTAGCTGTGTATCCTCTACAGGACGTTGCAGAACCAACCTCAGCATTTTTTTACTGTTATGGTTTTTATAGACAAATTTAACCTTCAGTAGTCTGCCATATCTTTCTGAATTTGCAGCTCTCAGTACAACCACCCACAGTACAGTAGAGGGATCTTTTCACACCAGCCGCACATGGGGCAGGCATATCTTAGACTCATATTTCTATAGACCAAAAAACTGTCGATATGGGATGTGGTCAGCATTTTGTGGGTTGATTTTACTTCCCAGGACATTACCCAGTACCCAGTTTAGGCTGGGCCGACCTGGAAGCAAATGTCAGTTTTGGAGAGGAGGAAAAAAAAAAACTGCATCATACCAGTAGGTGAGACTCTGCAATACAGCTTTGCCACTGACACATAAACTATAATGAAAATATTCCTCCAATGATATTTATTATTAATGATCTTTAGTGATGACTGGAAAGATAATGAGTAAAAAAGGCAGCGCAAACTAAGAGAAATGACTGAGGATGGCTTGAGACAGTCTTCTTCTTCTGCCTTTCTAGTCACCAATGGAGCATAGACCCTCAACCAACTGACGCCAGGTGGTTCTATCCTTTGCTATCGCATGCAGCTTTCCCCTATGTCCACCACATCTTTTTAACTTCATTCTCCAGCTCCTTTCTCCATGTGTTTTCTGGCCTTCATTCCTGTGCCCCTGTAGGTTCCAATGCAAAGACATTTTAGTTATATTGTTCTCCTTTTTTTCTCAATCTGTGTCCTATCCAGGGCCCTTTCTTCACCTCTTGGTCCACTGGAGCTTGCTTGGTTCTCTCCCAAAGCTTGAGGCAGTGGCATGGAGGAATATCATCAGTGGAAGTTATCTAGAACACCAAAGACTGAGATCTGTGGAGATGCATGAACTCCTATGCCAACTGGCAAGGCACTTGATAATGATGACGATGATTACTCATCTCTCATATGTATATATTTATGTATATATATATATATATATATATATATATGTGTACAAACACAGAAGAGAGTGACACAGAGTGCCGGGTCAACACACTTCGTGTTCTACATTCCCTTACCTCTGACGAAGTGAGTGTTCGCATCATGCACGAGCTGAAAGAGAATGTAAGTTGCTGTTTCTGTGATGTCTCTTTACATATTATCGGTTATGTCGTAATTTACATCATCCTCTGTTGTTCCCCCCCCCCTCCCTTAACAGCTTTGGGATTTTTAGGGTATAGGTTCAGGCCAGCTACATCAGACAGGTACCTTACCTGTGGGTTCTAGAACACACCGGGTGGGGTGGGGTAGGAAATAGTCCCGCTGCCCTTCATCATGTAATTCAATTACCCTAATTTTGCTAAAATCAGATATGTTGGCTCGAAGGTAGATATTGCATCCTAGCTGTTAACCACAACATGCTCTTTTAACAGCAAATTGAGAAGATGACAAAGAAGTTCAATATCTAAAGTTCATCAGGAGAGATTATGTTTTTCAGTTCCGAGCAAGAGGGTTGTGGCCAGACAAGAGTGATATGCAGAAAGCAAAAAAAAAAAAAAGAATAAGAAACTAACACAAAACTGGTGTTGTGAACCGCTACACTATGCTGGATTTTCTAAAGAGGGGATCCGAGCACTTATGGACACAATGGTTCAATGTACAATAAGGATAGTCTGTCGACTAACTAACATATATAAACAATCATATGAAATTGAGAGGTCAAATAATCCATTAATATTATTTCCTATGGGGAAAAATGGCTTGAGTTACCCAACAACCTGTTTGCTGAACAACTTTCCAGAACCAGTTGCATTTGAGAACCTCATTCATTCATTCAGTAGCATGTCCCTCGCTGCCATAACAACCCTCCGGAAAACCTTCCTATCCTGAGCAAGATGTCCTGCGTCTGATACACCCATCTGGAGATCATCTGCCACATCCTGCACCCATCTTTTCCTTGGCCTTCCTCTTCCTCTCTTCCCAGGCATATACCCCTCCATTATTGTTCTCTCTAGACTTCCATGACGTTTCAAGTGACCAAAATATTTCAATTTTCTTTGTTTTATTGTCTTTACTAGCCAACCCTCTTCAATATTCAGCTCTTGAAGTATGGATGCATTTGTTCTTTTCTTTACCCAAGCTATTCTTAGAACCTGTCTGTAACATTTATATTCAAATGCATTTATGCGCTGTTTTTGAGAACCTAGGTCTACTGTATTACACTATTATACTGGATCTACTTCTCTTGAAAGTAAGTGGTCGCCCTAGGAAAATATGAACTGAAGACATTAAAGAGCTTCTACCTCGACACAGAATGACAGTAGCCTATGCTGCCCATCAATGGATTGCAAACTGGTCCTCCCCACAAAGCTTAACGGCAGAAGTGGAAATTGATGATGACTTCTGCATCTACTTGAGCATTCACAGCCCTCAAGTTCATGACTGCAGATATCCCTGGCCTTCATCATCGTTACGACACTAGATTAGGTACTAGGTGTAGACAGACAGGCAGATAGACAAGTCATTTAAATGACAGACAGGTCAAAAGGCAGATGGTTGGCTAGCTAGGCTGGTAGGTTTGGATGGGAGGGAGGGAGACGGTAGACTGCACTACTAATTCCTCTTCTATGTCTGCGATCTCCCAATAAGTGCCCTTGTAATCACATGACGGTTGTTCTGCCTGTGTTCAGCTATCACTGTGCCAGCTGCAACAACTAACGACAAGTCCCATCAAGGATATCCAGGATCTCTCACTGGACATCATCATGGATCTAAGACAGCTGGACAGTGAGCAGTGAATCAGCTAACAGTGTTGATCATGTTCTTGTTTACTGTTCTCGTTGACATTTTTACAGGATTGTCCCACTATTACAATGCTTGAATTAAGACTTTTAAGCAGTTGTAAAAGTCAACTGATCAGGGGTGGTGTTTCATTAAAAGTCAGAGTCCATTTGCCTGAGAGGGGAGGGAAGGGACCAAAAGTCTACATATCAACAACAACAAAACAAACAAAAATGGATGTGTACACGTAAAACTCAAGTTCTGGAACAAATCAAGTCTAGGCGTGGATGAGTGACTAGAACTTTTCGTCAAAATTTGCAGCCAGTGAACGATAAGAAGAAGACTCTTACATTCCATCGTAGGAATGTTCGAGAATTGTGTGTATAGATCCATCTGTCTGTCCATTTCTATCTATTGCAGTGGCTCTCAACCTTCCTAAAGCCATGACTCTAAAACAGTTCCTCATGTTGTGGCAACCCCCAACCATAACATTATTTTTGTTGCTACTTCATTGAATAAGTTTCCCGATGGTCTTAGGTGACCCCTTTGAAAGGGCTATTTGACCACCCAGAAAAGGTCATTCAACCCACAGGTTGAGAACCGCTGACCTATATGGGGAAGTCGGAATTTAGGGAAATTATCTTCAAAATAAAGAAACTTATTACAGAAATAGCCAGCATGTCTTCACTATGTCCAGCCCTGCCATTCCACATCTTTGGTATTTGGGAAATGAACAAGCAGACGATTGGCTGAGAGGAGAGAGAGAGAAAGAGAAAGAGAGAGAGAGAAAGAGAGAGAGAGAAAGAGAGAGAGGGGCAGGCCTCCCAAGGGGAGCATGTGGAAGTTTCAAGGGGGCGTCAAGCGGTTTTGACTGTGAGTACCTGTGCACTTGCGGCGTCTGTGGCTAAGGCGTTGCGAGTCCGACTCGTAATCCAACGTACCGCGATCGAAACCTACTGCGGGCTGCATGTATTTTTATCGTGGTATGGGACGTCGCAGGTCGACACAGCCTCAAATGGGTACCAGGATGGCTGTCCTGGGGAAGTAAAGACGGCCAGCGTTATGCTGACCACATTACCCACCGAGTGCCGATTGGTCTGTAAAAATATGGGTGCTCTTCCCATATGCCCGATGTGCCTAAAGAGATCTTTACTTTTACTTACCTGTGTACTTGTAATAATCTGTCATGAAAACAAAATAACAATTCCCAGCTTGATGAGGAGAGTGCCTGCTGTGCTCTGTCCAGCATAAGACATCATCGAGACAAAACAGTGTCAACCATCACACTGATATTTGGACACTAAAATACCAGTTGTTGATGATTATTTGACACTTTTTCACTGATGTAGATGTTCTTCCCAACAGTACTTGGGATTTCTCTTTTTATTCACATTTTGTTACATGGGGGGGGGGGGGGGGGAAGGAGGAGGAGAGATGAGAGAATGCGCCACCTTAAAAAAATTAATGTACCATTAGGCTAGATGTACTTACTCATGGCCTCTTGGAAGCAAAAATGCAGAAGAACGAATAGATAGACCATTACTGTGTGCAGAGAACTGTGGTGCAGCGAGTGTAGGCGGACACACTACAGGCAGAGAACACGCAAGATGGACACATAAACAGCTACTGGCACGGCCACCATGACAACACTTAGCTGGCTGCTGAACATGATGGACTGCTCAGAGTGCTCCGATGTCAGTTCTTGATGTAACATGGGTTGAACCAGATACAGCTGATTGAGAGGCATGCCTGTTGACCTGTTGTTGTGTTGAGATATTATCAGCAACTACTTTCCAGTACAGTTTTAATGTGGACAATTGCCTATATGGTTTCTCATGTAATACAACATACTGCACTTATTTTGCAGTGAGAAGCTTCATATGCAAATAAACTCAGATTGGTTGTTTGTTTTTAAATTATTTGTTTAGTCTGACTTGTCTAAATTAGTTTTTGTAATGTGTGCAGCATTTTGCATATGGTGCTGTAGTTTGTTGTCATCTTTCTTGTTGTTGGGCTGTACAGTACAATCCTGGGTTATCAGTGATAGTTTTAGTTCCTGCATATACAATCCTTCATCTCCTCTTGCCTATTCTCTTTCATTACATCTTAGCAATTTCATAAAATGATATCTCCTCCACTTTATTACTCTTTCTTTTTATTTTCTATAAAACTCATTTTCACCTTCTTGTTTCTAGTTCCACTTTTTTCCCTGATGTGGTTAATCATTAGCTGCTTGTACAGTTATAAAGTTTTCTTTGGTGTTTTTTTTTTTAAACTAGTTATTTTTATCTCGGCCTTTCTAATTCAACTGAACCTCATCTTCATTCACTGTGCATCAAATTTCTATTTGCCTTGTTTCCAAATGGCATCATCACAAGGTTCTGTAGTTGGAATCAAATAATTGTGTATTTTCCTCTCTAATGATATCCTATGTAACCACACCAGACAGTTGAGAAATGTCCTTGTGCATTTATTACGCTAGCTATTCATGCCGAAAACCTCTGGGTTGATAAACAAACAGCCTACCATTCACCCACCACTGCCTGAAGATCTATTCATTCGTAAAGTCTTGTGTTTCACTGTAAGTACACAAGGATATCATCTGAAACATCACAGTTCTTCCAACAAGCATCACTTCTATCCTACCTGTGTCAGCACTGAAAAGCATCAGTGACATGGAGGAACCTTGTGGGAGCACCAACACAACAGAACAAGCTACAGGGCTTCAAGAACATTTATGGAAGGCAATATATTTAAAACACAATTTTTGTTCTTTCAATATGTCCACAGCAACAGATGTTTCCCAACTTAAAAATATTTATTTGCAGAACATAAAACAATAACAACATATCAAACACTTGGCAAAAAAAGTTAATATAAAAATAAATTAACACTAGAACAAGATATAGCAATAATTTGTGCAGTTATCCTTCCTAACGGTCACCGGCTGTAAACTCCAGCAGAAAGTTCTGGTTGTTTGTCCACTTCTAGACTTTGGCACTGTCCTAGAACTTGAGTTTTGCATGCACATCCGTTTTACAGATCCTGCTTGCTTGTATGCAGACCATTGGTTCCTCACACCTGGAGTAAATACACTCGGACTTCCAAGGAAACATTCCTAATTAGTTGTCTTTCAGGATATGCGTATAAGGAGGCAGTGGGTCTCTTGCCACGGAACCCAGGTGCAGGTATCCAGTTTAAGACACTGATACAGGACACAACATACTAAAGCAGGTGCTGGAGCTTTCCCACACTTTAGATGTACTGGGTAAATGATGCCAGCTCCATGTTTTTGTTTTTTTAAAGACCTTTAAACACTCTAGTCATCAATATCATCCTCCCCTGACTTTATGTCCCTGAATATTTCCAAACTCCTATTTAACACTCTGCCAAAATGGGAACCAGCTCAATTATTGTTTAGTAAAAACCTAGAGCTAAGGTCAGATATCCAAACATATGGTCAACAGGCAGGTCAGTCACAGCTTCCAAGCCATCTATCAGGCAGGAAAAAACATCAAAATAGACAACACTGTAAACATTTTATGCCACCTGCCTATAACAGTAATTTAAAAACAATTTTTATAACAAAACAATAAATGAGAAACTTGTATGAACCAATTATATACAAGATAGGTTGTTCCCAATGCATTTTCAGTTGCCTACAAACGATTTTTGATGTCTTTTCACATTCACGTGTTGTAAACTCAGGTAGAAAGTTCTGGGTGTTGGTACATGTCCGGACTTTAGTCTTGTTCCAGAAACTGAGTGTTGCATGCACATCCATTTTACATATCTGACTTATCTGTATGCAGACTGCTAGTTCCTTGCCTCCCAGGCAGATGCACTCCAACTCTGAAGGAAGCCCATAATTAGTCCACTCTTACAACATGGTTTTGGGTAGGTAGTGGGTCTGTTCTTGTGTTCCCTATAATAAGGCCCTGGAAGCCACACTAGCTACGCCGGCCAAGTATCACCTGCAGTCTTGTGTGGGTAAATGTCAGAATACATTAAGCTATCAGCTGTACCCAGCCCTGTTGGGGTAAATGTCAGAATACACCAAGCTATCAGCTGTACCAAGTCCTGTGTGGGTAAATGTCAGAAGACACCAAGCTACCAACTGTACCCAGTCCTGTGTGGGCAAATGTCAGAATACACCAAGCTACCAACTGTACCCAGTCCTGTGTGGGTAAATGTCAGAAGACACCAAGCTACCAACTGTACCCAGTCCTGTGTGGGTAAATGTCAGAATACATTAAGCTATCAGCTGTACCCAGCCCTGTTGGGGTAAATGTCAGAATACACCAAGCTATCAGCTGTACCAAGTCCTGTGTGGGTAAATGTCAGAAGACACCAAGCTACCAACTGTACCCAGTCCTGTGTGGGCAAATGTCAGAATACACCAAGCTACCAACTGTACCCAGTCCTGTGTGGGCAAATGTCAGAAGACACCAAGCTACCAACTGTACCCAGTCCTGTGTGGGTAAATGTCAGAAGACACCAAGCTAATAACTGTACCCAGTCCTGTGTGGGCAAATGTCAGAAGACACCAAGCTACCAACTGTACCCAGTACTGTGTGGGCAAATGTCAGAAGACACCAAGCTACCAACTGTACCCAGTCCTGTGTGGGCAAATGTCAGAAGACACCAAGCTACCAACTGTACCCAGTCCTGTGTGGGTAAATGTCAGAAGACACCAAGCTACCAACTGTACCCAGTCCTGTGTGGGTAAATGTCAGAAGACACCAAGCTACCAACTGTACCCAGTCCTGTGTGGGTAAATGTCAGAATACACCAAGCTACCAACTGTACCTAGTACTAGTCACCGCTGCCTTAAGCAGAAGCAGTTAACAAAATGAAGGACTTTAAGACTAGAGAAGGAAAAGCACAGACTTGTTTTCTGCACACCTCCACCCCCAGAGAGTTAATCAACCTCCATCACCTCATTTCAACTGTCTCTGTTTGTATCCTGTCATTTAAACTCCCTCATTATCAGAAAATTACTTGAACCTAATGTGACCCTGAGTTTTATTAAAACAAAAGAAAAGAAAAATATATATATATATAAATATAAATCTATAAAGAATGCCAGAGACAGAAACCATTCAATAAGCCGATGTACAAGCTTATTTGCTCTGGTCTCCTGTACTCCTTTGATTATGTATCCTGTCTTTGGTTTTTAAAATAAAATGAGACTTACTGCAGTTAACAGAAAATTTGAAAATTAAAAACCCTGTTAGTATTATACTGGGACAACCCCAGATATATTACACAAAACTGACTGTTAAATAACAATATTTAACTGAACCAATTATCACTGTCAATACATGCCATATTTTGAGACAAATGTCAATTAAATTATAACACATAAACTGTTATATAGGTGTATATAATTCATGGGAAAGTTGCAAGCCATCAGTGGCAACTGTAAAAACACAATGTGCTAAAAGTAAACAATGCAACTAAACAATCCGATCTAGGAAAATGAACACCCAAGTATTTGCCCAAAGTGTTCACAATAATAACCTTAGCACTGTAGTGGCTGGTTCCAGACACAAATGGGCTCTAACTTCAGGCTATTCAGCCAAAGTATGAAGTTATCTGAACACATGACTCCAGTCAATCTAGCTTTTTGACAGCTCATGTCTGCTCTTGGAAAATAATTTGCCCTTGCTCTTGGCAATCAACATCATCATGTGCCCTGCCGACTGGCGTAGGCTTTCTTGAGAACTGTAACTACAGTGTACTTGGACAAGGTATACTGCTTGCATAAATCAGTTTGCCTGGTTCCCGCCTCATATTTTCTCATAATCGCTTTCTTAATTTCTTTTGTGATTTTCTTCTTCTTTCTTATCTCCCATGCTTGAGAAATGCTCATGTGGAGATACAAAGTATATCAGACAATACACTGTCTGATTGTCAGTCTCTAATATTCAAATATATAACAGAAAAACTAACTTATTTCGGATGTAAACCCCCCCCCCCCTCCCTCTGACTTTATGGTGTATAGATAAAAACAAATGACAGACTTATAAGATATAAATTTAGAAATCAAAAAACGAAGATGGAGGTGGATTGGACACGTCCTAGGAATGGAGAAAAAAAGACAGCCGAGACAAGCAATGCAATGGACACCACAAGGAAGAAGCAGGAGGCAAACTTTTGAGGCTGAACTCAAGGCTACGCGAAGAATACAACTGGAGAGAGGGTGGCTCAGGATTGAATTGAGTGGTGACAGCTTGTCTCTGCCTTGTGTGCCTCTGGGCAGGATGAGGACTGATTGATTGACTTGAGATCAAATAAACCACACAGACCACATTCTGAGTCAAACAAGCAAGGCAAAGAAAAATCATCTTATTCTTCATGGGGTCCCCTTAAAAGGGTTGCAGCACACTGTGTTGTTGGCCAAAACATAAGAAATCAGCAAATTAATTAATTAGTGGTCTTGTACAGCATGCCTTTTAAAGACAGTGCATGATCTGTTTATTTTACCCCACAATGGGGCCCCGGAACCAACATAAGGAAAACATTATAAAATACATCAAACTTCATTTGGAAGGCAATATTTAAACAAAATCACTGGTCACATGAAAAACAAAAAATAAACCCATAAACTTTACTTTGTTCATGAAGTTCACAAACTGAACATCACAAGGACCAGTCTTAAGTAGTAATTCAACAATGCCAGAAAAATGTACCAATATATACAAACAAAAGCATCCGTTTTTTTATTCTAACAATTCTGTTCCAAATCAGCAAATAAAAGCACCAAGTAAGCAAACTCTGGTCAATAAAGTTCAAATCAAACCATGGCCACAAATAGAAAACCTTTGTTTTGTATAAACGTGTAATCACCAGGACAAACTGTGGAGTTTCAAGGAAGTATACAACACAAACAATAAATATTCATTTTAAAAGAGAAAAAGAAAAAAAGAAAAACCAACCACCTTTGTCTGAATTGAACAACAGTTAACACCTCAACCAAATACAGCAAAAGAACAATGGTAGACAGCGGAGGATTTCTGGTGATGCATGGAAAACTGAGTCTGTATCACTGTCTATGATTTCACGATCCTAACATCTTAAATAATGACCCTGTCATCATAATTTTGATACGGCTGTTTATCTTGTCATAATTCAGACAGCGAGGATGCATCTATTCTGTCACAGACAGCATAAAGCTGTAGCAATCTGGTTCTCAAGGTCTGTCTATCCTCCTGCCATAAAGGACAGAAAGGTTTTGCCCACAATTTTATAAAAAGAAATTCGTCTACCATATCATAGGAGGGAAGGTGGGTGTCAATTTGTCTATCCTGTCATGTGAAGAAGGGAGGGAGTAAATTTCTCTATACTCTCACAAGAGAGAAGATTCTCTCACAACAAAGAAGTGAATAAAGTCATAACATCACGCAGTGAGATGGTTTTACTTTAATCATGACATTGTTAACGATTTCATCATAACATCCAGCAGTGGGATGGCGTAACTTCAATCATGAAGCAGTTGAACTTTTCTGTCACAACATCGGGTAGTGAGACAGGTTTTTTAAATAAATGTAACAAAAAAATTTAGTTGTGGATCTTTTACATGAAGTCGCAGGATTGACTGCAGCGTTTATTGGCCATTATGGTTGTAGTAGACAATTTTATGTTCATTAGTCTGCCACTGTCGGCTCTGTGACTAAGTCAATGCAAACGCTTCGTAATGCCGGGATCGATCCTAGCTGCGGGCCGTGCACCTTGCGTTGGTTTCGACAGTGGTATCAAGAAAGCCGACCGTCCAGAAAGCAATGGCAAACTACTGGATGTAAATTGCCTAGAGAAACTACACAACAGCCAGGGCTGTTAGGGTTGGTTCTGCAACGTCCTGTAAAGGATACTCAACTTAGTCTGCCACTGCTTTCTAACCGGTCAGCTCTTGATACTCCTATCAAAAGCAACGCAAGGCAGTCTGCTGTAAAAATCGCCCACAGCTGCAATCAAACTGGATACCCAGTATACCAAACTGGAATTATAAAACGCATGCACAATGCCCAAGCAACAGAGAGCTGACAATAATAAAAAAAACAACTGGAATGGTTTAACTATTCTGTCAGAAATCATCTTGACAAATCCAGCAACAGCAATGGTTGACTCACTTGTCCTACATCAGACCGCCAGATGATTGAACTAACCCATCTTAACCCTGTCACTCCGAGAAGCTTCCAGTTGCCCTGTTTATGTCCCTTTCCTGGTTTGTTTATGAGAAACTCACTAACAACACTGCATCGAGGTTTTTTCCTGGGCACATTTTTAAAATGACCAGTAATGAGCTAACAATAGCCTTTAGGTCGGGTTTCCTTGTGGGAAAATAGCTTTATCTATAGAAATCAAGAAGTCAAATTATAGCTAAATGCGGCCAAAAAAGGATAATTCTAAGCATTTTTAAAGCTCAGAGAAATGTAACCCAGTGAATTATCTGTCTGTGTTTATTGATTACTCCCACCTTTCTGTACAGTTAAATATTGTTTTGGTTCTGGTCCACACATGGAATTGGTATAATTTTTGTGTTGACTTGCATAAAATACATGTTTTTAAAAGGAATATTTTTTCAGGGAAACTAAACTTTAATAAAAAAAAACAGGGGCTGTTTGTATCAGATTTGTTTTTCTAGGTTTAAAGGTTTAACTGCAGAAGCATTTCCTATCAAATAAGTAATCTGGTAATCTTAGTTTCAGCTTCATAGTAAACAGGTCACCCCATAGTTGCTCCGCTCCTGTGCCAACGAAAAACAAAGTGTTAATCACAGTTCAAATGAAATCCGCAGCTCACAGTGTCACATCATGCACTCAACTCAGAAGCTGGGCTATCCTTCCAGTCTACAAATGGAGCAAAAATGCAACGGCCACCGCCTGGCAGAAGCAAAAAAATTTTTCACGGCTTAAAAAAAGTGGCCGTGCCTATCGTCCCTTTTGACCTGAAGCATTATCAGATAAGTGAATGAAGGATCGAATAAATCAAGAATTGACAGAAATGTGACTGGGAGATTCCCACATGTGTTATGTCCTCTTTCTCCGTAGCCAATGAAGAATGCCTATGCTGACAGTGCCAGCTGCAACCAGATCAAAGGTCTGCTTATTAACCCCCCCCCCCCCCCCCCCCCCACTTTCTAGCCCTTCTGCTCACTCAGTCTCCCAGACGACTGACCACTTAACTACACTGTCTTAACAGACAATAAACACCTCAGGGTGACTATCCTCTTATGGCTAACAATCTCACAGCAGATAAACCGACTAGACTAACTTAAAACTGCGTAATTTATGCGAAATACAAGAGTCAGAACATAATCAGATGTTAATTAAAAGATATCTCAAACAAAGGTGTGGCAAGATGGCGCAGGCCACACAGGGTGTCATAAAATGGAAAAAATATGGTTTTAACATTACAAAAATGTGACTATGTTTGTGTAAGTTTGTGTGACAGAAAACTGCCCGCCCCTGGCCTTACTATGCAACCATCTCAAAAGTAAACAAAACAAAGCTGACTAAAAAAAGAAATGTGTCACAGAAATCTACATAAACTGGAATGTTTAACTAGATTTGTATTACATTAGACAGAAACACTGCTGTCACTACATTAGACTGAGATTACAGTCATTACATTCAATTGTGAGATTATCATTGTTACATTATAGTGTGAGATTACGGTCATTACATTGATTGTAAGATTACAGTCATTACATTCAACTGTTAGACTACAATCGTTACAGTGAGATTACTGACATATTCTCCCTATTACCTCCACACTCTACTGATGCAGTATCAAATTCGTTGGGCTGGTCATGTGGCACGCATGCCAGATCACTTGCTTCCAAAAAAAAAACTCTTCTATGGTGAGCTGCAAAATGGAAAACGTTCCCAAGGCGGGCAAAAGAAACACTTTAAGGACACCTTGAAATCTTCACTCAAAGCGGATGAATGACACCAATTGGGAGGCTGCCTCTCAAGACCGAAATGCATGGCGTGCAACTCTACACAAGGGCGCAGCTACATGTGAAGCAAACAGAACAGCAAGACTGATTAGGAAAAAGATGGACACAAAGGCGATTGCAGGAGATCCCCTCCCTGGCACAATGCTCAGTCCCAGTCCTCACGGTCATCTTCGTACTCATACTTGATGAAAAAAGAGTGGTCATCATCATCTTGATAGAAAACACACACATTAACTAGATAGAATAGTGAGTGAGGCAGTAGGACCACATGGTATCAGACCAACCATCAGCAATGTTGTCACAGGGTGTTTGTAAAGTCTCACTACCCTTTTAATGTAAAATAAATTTGAAAGAAAAGAAAAGTAGATGATTAATCATGAAGCAACATGCAGTGTATGGTTGTCAATCTGCTTGAATAATTCTTTGCACTTCAAATAGAATAGCGTTATTACTGAAAGAAAGATGGGTTTGAACAAATTGCATAACATCATGAGGAATTTGGTCTGCTTGTTCTCCAGATTTAATGCCCTTATCTAAGGGATTTCTTTGAAGCGTTTAAAAAAATCATTTACACACAATTGGGTGCCAGAAGTAATCAGAACTACCATTCAAGAAATAACAATAGACACGTTACAGAAGGTGCTTGACAATGAAGAGACGTGTAAAGTCGTGTTTTGAAGGACATCTGTAACACCTGTTATAATGACTATTACACTCCTACTTTCCAACTTCCTATAAACAACGCTAGAACATAGCAGTGAATATCGTCACTAATTTAATGACTTTTTAGCACATTTTTTACTGATGTCATTCACTTCGGGTTTTTTTTTTCTTCAAATCTTTTTCTGCATACATAGTGTAGCAAGACTTTACAAACATCCTGTATCATATAACGACTTCAATAAGTAAATCAGACTTTTAAATCAGAAGGACAAACCCACTAAATCAGACTATCATAAAAGAAGAAGCAACTTAAGCAAATAACATGACTATCTTGTTAAACAAAAAAACAAAAAAAAAATCATAAGTAAATTTGAGCACTGTATGGAAAAACAAGTAAATCTCACTCTCATCTTCTTTTTCAGCATTCTGAGTCCTTGAGGTTCAATGCTGCAGACATCACCTGCCTCCATTCATCTCTCTGGTTGGCCTTCTCTTTCCAGTTGGTGATACCAAGTGTTTGCAGGTCTGTCTGGACATTATCTCTCCATGTTCTTCTTGGTCTGCCCCGTAGTCTCCAACCATTCATCTCCCTTGTGTATACCGTATTTACTTCTCTGTCATCTGACATTCTTTCAATATACCAAAACTAAATCTGACTATCATAGAACAAATAAATATAAATCTGACGGCAATGATGAAATAACAGGCAAGCCGATTATCTTTTATAAGGAGGTACTACTCAGGTTTGGCAAATGTTACATGACCGGGTACACAGATCTGACACTGATGAAGGGCAAAAGCCCAGCATATTAGATAATAAGTAAAATAAAGTAAAGGACCCTTTTCCATGCCGTCGGGTGTCCTGGTCATATAGTTGTCAAGTTGAACAATAAGATAATTTATTTGACTATCCATCCCAACATAACATAAGACAAAAGATAAACAACTATAAACATGCTTTTATATTACATCAGTCCATGTGGATTATTCTTTCGAAAGAGGCACTGAAAAGTTTATCGAATGTTGTGCTTAGATAATCAGATTTATTTTTGACAACAGATAACCAAACTTTACTATTCTATCACCATTCAGGTGCTGTCTCCACAATGAAGGCTGGCTGCAATGGATTTGCAACAAACTGTCTCTTGTCCTGTTTGTACTCTGACCGCTGTTCCTTCATTCCCTGATGTTCCAGTTGTATCATTGTCTACCTCTAGCTTTCAACCTTTTCCTCCAGTATAGTTTTTAAAATAGGTTGGCGTCTAGCCTAGTCTTTTCTTTACATCCTTTTTTTCACCGCTGCAGATGTCGAGGAAAATATCAAGTTCTACTTCTTGCTCTTTTAGCCGTCTCGACCATAGACACACCATGCTGTTTTAGAGTTTCTCTGATGTTATCTTTCCATATTGTTCTTGGTCTACCTTGCAATCTTCATCCATCTCCTCTTTTGGCGTATGCCTTGTATGGCGTGGTGTCACAAGGCACTCTCTCTAAGTGGGCAAACCATATGATTTGCTGAGATTAGTCAGGACTGTCACCACAGCACTCCGGACAGATCCATAGGTGCTCCAATCTCCTCCTCAACAGCTCCATAAGTAAAACGACTGATGACGCCTGCTCTGTGTTGATTAATGAAACGTTTTGTCCCCCTGGTGAAATGTTCATTTCTTGCAGCTCTAGGCTGCACCCCATGTCCATCAGCCTGGACAAGGATATGGAGTCATGCTCGTCAACATGGTAAGTGCTGCGTGTGATACTGATAACACTGCTTCTGTCTAGTACTCGACCAGCCATAGCAATTGCAGGCATTATCTGCAAGATGATCTGCACGCTTGTTCCTTTAAAAGCCTGCATGACCTAGTACAAAGATAAAGGTTACGGCAGCCATTTGTAAAGTGCTTGGTGTTGCAATTTATTTTTGGACGATGAAACCAGCCTGAATTTCTTTTAGCATATTCACTGAGTCACCGAGTATGCCTTTGTGTGTCAACTCTTGAGTACCCAGCCTTTGTTACAGTCAGTTTCCATTTTGAGGAAAATAACAGTTGTAACAGCAAAGGTGCCACTCATCTCTTTATGGTTTCCCCCCTTGAGCTTACTGTAAATGCCCACTGTCTTTATATGTACGCTATCATGGCTCCCAAAAGAAACTCTCAAAAAGAGATACTGGAGACGCACCGTGCCAACCTTTCATGTGTCAAGATTGCACCTCACTAAGTGACCATTGTGCCATAACATAAAACAAATGATACAGCAGTGCAAATATATTCAACCAACTGAGACTGAGAAGGACAAGAATCAATGAGGTCTTAATATTTTTGTTTGGTTCCAAAAATCCTGAACATGAATTTTATTTCCAAGAGTACCGCTGCAGCATCAAATAAGAACAAGACTAATTACGCTTCAACAAACTTTAAAAAAAAACTGTAATAAATAAATAAACGTCATGTAAAAATTGCAGGGGGAAAAGCTGCAGTTACACAAACAATAAATTTTACAGGGAAGACAATGATTTTTGGCTTAAATAAAACAATTTCTTCATCAAATGGCATTTACAGACATTCCTTATTTTTGTTCCAAGGAATAGTTACAAAAATAGAATACGTACTTTGATCAAATTTGCATTGGGGAGACAACAATTTACATTTTTGTCACCATTAGGGGAAAATGTATCATTTGTACTACTGGTGTACTAAAGTCACATGCTTGAAATTATTACCTACTGTGTGTCCCAGCAGCTAGGGATCTCATCACTGAAAAAAAAAACTGAGGCGGGGGGGGGGGGGGGGGGGGGGGGGGGGGGGGGGAAATCAGTTTATCAAGACTGATTATTCTTTTTCTTAGCGTTCTAATGCCCTGAGCAGTGTCATGTTCAGTCACCTCTTGCAACTGTTTGTCAGCAATGGATTTAAAAAAAATTGTGTCACCTAGTAGTGATTGTTAATGGAATGCTATCAGAAAGAATCCAGCTAGTTGAATACCATCACCCAGCATAGATTGCTAGTGAATGCTGTCTTTGGCACTTATCTAATGAAATGCTGTCTGTAGCACTTATCTAATGAAATGCTGTCTTTAGCACTTATCTAATGAAATGCTGTCAGTAGCACTTATCTAATGAAATGATGTCTTTAGCACTTATCTAATGAATGCTGTCTTTAGCACTTATCTAATGAAATGCTGTCTTTAGCACTTATCTAATGAAATGCTGTCTTTAGCACTTATCTAATGAAATGTTGTCTTTAGCACTTATCTAATGAAATGCTGTCAGCCAGCACAGATTATTGAATGAAATGCTGTCAGCCAGCACAGATTATTGAATGAAAAGCTGTCAGCCAGCACAGATTATTGAATGAAATGCTGTCAGCTAGCACAGATTACTTAATGAAATGTTGTCAGCCAGCACAGATTACTTAATGAAACGCTGTCATCAAGGACTCCTCCGATACACTCATGATGAGCATGACTGTGGTTCCCACGGCGATGCCACTGGCCTGTAGCAGCAGATGTAGGAACCAGGGCTCCCCACTCTTTGTGTAGACGGAACTCATTTCTGGGATCTGCAGCAAATCATAAGACGAACATGTAAATTATGATGAACACCTCCAAATTCTTTCTAGTTTGTGCATGCACATTCCATGATTCACTACCATACTGAAATATAGGTTCTACGGAACATGTCAGTGCTCTCTCTCTCGGACGTCCCAATAGAGGGACCTGTTGCACAAGCTATTCTTCATTTTGTGAAATGCAGCCTTAGCCTGGCCTATTCTGTTCCTAATTTCTGACATATATGTTCTGTCTGATGTTATGATTGTCCCCAGATATTGAGAATTAAGAAGAACATGTGAGTATAAAATAATCAAATAAGAATGGTTGAACAAAAAAAGGATGATAAAAAGAACTATTGGATGACCCAAAAAAATCACAGGATGACCAATCCAATAATGGGATGGTCAAACAAATATTCAAATTTAATTAAGAATGAACAAACAAATTTATAAGAATTTTCAATTATGTGATAATCAAACAAGATAACGGATGGTCAGACAATTACTTCAACATACTAAATTTAAATACAGGTACAGTCGAGTCCACTTAAGTGAACTCGGATAAGTCAAATTTCGGTTAAGTCGACAGGACCACTTTAGTCCCGGCAATTTTTTCTATTGTGTGTGCTGTCTGGATAAGTAGAAATCCTGATTAGTGGAAGCATTTTCTTAGGTGCCTGCGACCTACTTCTGGATCTAGGCAAATTCTGGCGGACGGTTGTGTTCGAGCGAGCTCTTCCTTTTTTGGAATAATTTATCAAGAAAATGCATTCCTACCATGTGGATTTATATATCACCGTAATGGTTGTTTTTCCGTTCTGCCAGTGAAAGTGGTTTTAAATTAACTAATTCGCTTATTTTCAAGGAATTGCCCAGAATTTGTAAACTTAATTTAACAATGCGAAACATGTTATTCTTGAGGACCAGTCAAAATCAAGGATTAAATTAAACGAGCCAATCGACGCACAGGTCTTGTGTTCTGGCTGCTGAGCTAAGAGCCAGGCGATGCGGGAACTTCAGTGCAAGTGAACAATGGGAGATGGGGAGGGCTCCATATCACCCACTGTCAAGGTCAGGGGTCGAGCAGGGCTACGTTCAGCGGTTTGCAAAACTTACTCGCTAAACACAGGCAGGGCCCTGCGAAATAAACTCAGTAAGTGTTTGAATAAGCCCGGCTTTACCATCAAGCATTCCAATGAGGGAAAATGTTTAACTGTTACCTTTATTAACAGTTTCCAGTATGAGGCTTTTCGGTCCTGTCTCATCAAACACTACCAAGATGAGCACATTGAACACAGGACAGACAAACAAGGCGCACACGTGGAGGACAAAATAATTGCACCAGCGAAAACAATTCATTTGTACCACACGAAAAACAAATTACTGGCCCAGGGCTCAGTTGAGGCAATTAAATCGTGGTTGGCTGTGGAATTCGTTTCCTTGGAATTGTCAGCCCAGAAAACATATGACGAGTTTTTAAAGTCATCCCCAGTTCTGGATATGTTTTCTGGTAAGAATCCACAACCTACTCAGTCGCCAGTTGCAATGTTGGACAGTTCTGAATTGATACAGGCAATTGACACTAATGTTACTAGTCCGGCCCAAATAGCTGCAGATCGACCAGTTCTGTTAGCTATTGAATATCTACCGGAGCGTCATCAAGAGAAAATAACACGTCTCGGTAACGTGGCAACAGAAGAATCCATACCTCTCCAGAACGTGGCACCGGCAGAAAAAATACATCTGCAAAACATTGCACCAGACGAAACAACCACAATGACTGACCAAGAGAATGTCCCTGCCATCAGTCAACCCATCTCTGATTGTCAGCGTCACGTTGAAGGCATTGAAACAGCCTTAAAGACACTTATGATGCTGTCGTTGCCAGCATTGAAAACAATAATCAAATAAATGATAATTACGCCACACTCAAGGGGGAAATCACGCTTCTGAGAGAAGAAAATGAAACACTAAAAAGTATTATTCAATCTTTTAGATGTGCACAAACTGTTAACATGGCAACTCAGACTGACAGTGTCCAGTCACTGGAACCGCCATCAAAACAACATAGAAAACTTGCAGCTCCAGAGGACACAACTGTAAATAGAAATAACGAAGTTGAAGAAGAACGTATTTATCCTATTGGCATTAAAATTAGCAATCGTTTTGATGCGCTTCTAGAGCATTCGGTTGCAAGCGATAAACCAATCACTACAATGCCAACATGCAGCACACACATCAAGAAAGCACCATCTGTTGTGCGTGAAAATGGAATTATTGAAAGCCAACAATGGCAGAAACCCCCAGCAAGACGTGCTGGCTACCAAGAAGCCCAAATACATGTATCTTAGGACTCCACCCATATTATTATCGGGGACTCCTTACTGAAAGGACTTTACAGCAGTCGTATGTCCACATCAGAGAGCGATGTTGTAACTAATTCCGCTACCAGGTGCAGGGGTAGACAGGCTAACAGAAAGAATACAGCGGCTGGGTACCCATAATAACATAAAGAAAACCACCGTTCACATTGGAATCAACGACACCATGAACAACAAACAAATCACTACTTATCAGCTGCGGACATTACTGGACGTAGTGCGTGGCATGTGCCCAAATTCATCCATATATCTGAGTTCTATACTGGTGCCCCAGTTTGGCAGTCAGCGCAGTCTGGCTGACTCTAACAATAAGATACTAGAGAAATTTTGCAGTCAGCACAATTTATATTTTATAAACAATACACCATTTTTTACGGCAAAGTCTGATGCACCAAAAAAGCTTCTATATAAGGACCAAATTCACACATCTACTCTGGGAACTAGCATACTAGCAAAAAATTTGAAATACCCAGACAGAACACAGACACCTAACACAGAAGTACGAAAACCACTCATTTCTACTAAACACAATTCTCAAACCAGAGGATACAAGCCAGTCACGGCAAGTAAAATCGCCCACATTCCTGACACCCGATCTCCCGCCACCACAGTATCACAGCAGCCTTCAAGGGGAAATCGACCGCTACAAGTTCAACAACCCCCACCCACCTTCACACAGGCGGGAGATAACTTTGAGGACATGTTTCCTCCTCTTCCTAGCAGACAACCATCTTCCGTTAGCGCTTCCCTGTTGCGCCAGACCTCCCCCGACCAAAATCTGAGGTCAGCTATTGGAAACAGCTACACACCTGAACAACAATATCCAATTCATTGTAATCCTGATATGTTACATCTGATGCGTTTTAGCCCTGGTCTACTTAGACAGGCATTCCTAATGTCACTGCAGTATAGGCCAGTCGAATACAATACCTGTTAAAGATATACAAATCCTCAGCACAAAGAGTCGTATTTCTTGAACGTTTCGTGTATTTACTTCATTGACTGAATTTTCTTTGAGCAGACCTTTGAACGTTTCGTGTATTTCTTAGCCTGTACTCCGCTACCTACTCTACCAGTCTCGGGGTGCAATCTCAAATACAGGCACATACACATACACATTGACTGTGTAATAAGCTACTATTATACTTGTTATATTATTTTAACTTGTGAGCTGCTAAGACATTGATTGTTATTTACTCTCTTGCACGTTAACATTTTTTGTGCGCTTTTTCCCCATTACTTTTGTTCTGCCTTTACTTGTTTTTATCTCGCATAGTGCTTTTATTTTGCACTGCTCGTTTGCACTTTACGCTTTCTGGAAATGTCTAGCCAACTTGAAAACTGGCTCAGTAGAGCTGGTCTTAGATTAGGTCATCTAATGGGCAAACTGCCCGAATTATCCCTCATCCTTAGTCAACATTTTCAGATATTTGGTCTTACTGAAAGTCGATTAAATGATTACATCTCAGATGATGATGTATCGATAAATGGTTATAGTGTTATTAGAAGAGGTCCACATAAGAAACAAGAGACAGGTATAGCGGTCTACTTATGTAGTTCACCTAATGTTTTCCGCAGGCTAGACTTAGAAAGTAGTGAGATAGAATGTGTTTGGCTTGAGTTAAAACTACAAAATCACCAACCACTACTAGTTGGTTATCTTTATCGCAACCCCAGCGCTGGAAACATTTGGTATGAAAACTTCACTGCCATGATGGATGCAGTGATTACTATAGGCAGAGAAATCATACTTCTTGGGGACTTCAATATCGATACTCAAAAGTCTAACAATACATGAGAGAATATAGTTACTTCATACAATCTCCAACAACTAGTTAAACAACCTACTAGAGTAACTAAATCATCTTCAACACTTATAGATCACATTTATACAACACGTCCTGAAAATATAGTAGAATGCAAGGTTCCCACTACTGCAACGTCCGATCATTTTCCCGTCTGTTGTACGTGGTCGAAAAAGGGAACTAAAATTCCAAAACACAAACATTTAAGCATAAAATTTAGAAGCTATAAAAATTTCAGTCAAGAGGCATTTTTACTAGATTTGCTAAGTTCACCTCTTGACCATGTTTATCAACTTCCTGATCCGGATGATGCTCTGGAATACTGGCTAAAGACCTTCCTTGGGGTGTTTGATAAACATGTGCCAGTTAAGGAGGTCCGTGTGAAACATCAGACTAAATCACCATGGATCACACAGGAAGTAGTCGACATTATGAAAGAACGAGATAGGGCACACAAGGATAAGAACTTTGTCACATATCGGAGTTTGCGTAACAAAGTAAAGTATGTTATTCGAAAGGAAAAAAAGATAAAAGAAACAGTAAGGATATATGGATGGCAATTAACACACTGACAAACAAAAACACTTCAACACGTGTGGTAACATCTAATATAACATCTGATGATTTCAGCAATTACTTTCAGGATGACATAGAGCAGATAAAGGCTACAATACCGAGCTATCCATGTGATTTATCCATGCTGTCAAAATTTTGTGAGAATAAATGCTCCAGAGATTTTCCCACTGACATGCCTTTGATGTCAGTCAATGACGTTTTTAAATTTCTCACTAATCTTAAAAACAGTAATGCATCAGGTCTAGATGGTGTGAGCAATAGGATCCTTCGTTGTACTGCATCAGTTATCTGCACGTCATTAACCTACATTTACAACCAGTGCATCGCCAAGGGTTACTTTCCTCCAACCTTTAAAATTGCCAAAGTCTATCATTATCTTAAATCTAGATCATTAGACAGTAGTATTCCCAGTAGCTATAGACCTATCTCTCTACTATCATCTCTATCAAAACCACTAGAAAAACACATTCACAAAATAATACTCCAACATTTAGATCAAAACGAACTCATTGTTGACAACCAGTCAGGGTTTCGACCAAAATATTCTTGTCACACTGCCTTAACAAATATGATAGAAAACTGGCATCAGAATATTAACGAAGATAAGATATGTGGTGCAGTGTTTATAGACTTCAAAAAGGCCTTTGACATGATAGACCACACTATTCTTATCCGAAAGCTGGTAACAATGAAAGTGAGTTCCAACCTATTAACAATGCTAACATCTTTTTTATTAAACAGAAAAAAAGTTGTTTCACATAATAAATCTATATCACAGACTACTACTTTAAATTCTGGAGTTCCTCAGGGTTCTATTCTTGGCCCCCTTCTATTTGCAATTTACATAAATGATCTGCCCTTAAGTCTGTCGTCGTCGTGCGATTTATTTGCGGATGACTGTACCATCCATTCAAATGCTCGAACTTGTAATACACTAGAGTTGTCTTTGCAAAAAGAATTAAACAATGTAGTTAGTTGAAGCTACGCAAACCGCATGCAAATAAATAAACATGAGTAAGACAAAATCTATGTTAATAACAACAAGACAAAAACTGTGCACTTTAAACTCTCATAGAACCCATCAACTCTACCTAGGTAACACACCAGTAGAAAGTGTAACTGAGCACAAAACTTTAGGTCTGATCATCGATGGAAATCTTACCCTCAACTCCCATGTGCAAACACTTGTTAAGCAAACTGCTACAAAGGTATACCAACTAGCAAAAATTAAAAACTTTCTGGATGAAAACTCAAGGAAATTATTCTATACTTCTCATATTCAGACCCACATAGACTATTGCTCCACAATATGGGATGGATGTGCAAATTCAGTCATCAAACGGCTGAAAGCACTGCACAGAAGGGCTGTTCGTTTAATAGCTAATAGTCATGAAAGTGACTGTTCGCACCTATATAAAGAACTCATGCTATTACCGCTCCAGGAACGCCTACTATTCAATAAAGCTAAACTTATTAAGAAAATCATATCTAAAAATGCTCCATGTTACCTTTGGCCATTATTTAAATACAATGGAATACATAGCAAACGCCTTAACATATTGCATATCTCTAAACCTAGAATAGACCTATATAAAACAAGCTTAGCGTACTCTGCAGCTCAGCTGTGGAATAATCTTCCACCGGAAATAAAAAATATCAATAACCCCTTTAGATACAATTGGAAACTATTTGATTACTATCTCACTACAGACTATATGCCCCCCTAAAAAGATTATAGTATGCTAAGGCTTTGATGTATTTCTTATTAACGGGGTTTTTTTTTGGGGGGGGGGGGGTAGGACTTGGTGGGGGTTGAAAACTGAAGCTTATTATTGTTAAAACTGAAGATGTCAGTCGAATGCATTCCAATATTTGGAACTAATATTTAATTGGTTTTGATGATGTTTATATTATGCAACCTGTAAGACTTACATCATTTTTTTAATAGGCTTATTATTATACTCTTTCAAACGTTCAAGTAATGTCAGTATAAATTAGAGCACATTCCAGCATTTGTAATTAAGACTTAGATATTGTAATTTTTTTTTCTATTTCTCTTTTTTGTTCTTTTGTTTCTTTTCAATATTTCTCAAATTTTTAATTGTGCATTCCTCTTTTTATTATTATTATTAATTATTATTATTATTATTAACTATGAAATGAGGTAAAAATGAAACATTGTATGAAAGGAGCGGAGTGGAAGGGCAGAATGTTAGACGGGCCTGCGTGCCCAATTCTGAACCCTTTGAAAATAAAGTTTGTTCGTTCGTTCGACTCGACTATTTAACTGAGTTCAGCTAGTTCTTATAGCAGATGACAGACACAGGGAAGTTAAACAGCGGTAGACTTGAGGAAGACCAAGAAGACGATAAGGAGACAAACAATTAGAGTCACCAAAGACAAGACCAATCACAGAGATTAATGGAGGCAGGTGATATCTGCAGCAATGAACCTCAAGGGCTCGAAATGCTGAAAAAGAAGGTCAGTGAGGGAAAGCACCCTTGATATACTGGGATCTAGAGCAATATAACCTGCAGTCTCACCAGTTAGCACAATTACACATTGTACAAGTAAGTTATACTGGGATTTACAGAGAAATATAACCTGCAGTCTCGCCAGTTAGCACAATTACACATTGTACAAGTAAGTTATACTGGGATCTACAGAGCAATATAACAAGAGTGGCAAGCATCACTTCAGAGGTCCTGGGTAGTTAGTGTCCTTTGAATATTTACACCAGGTTATGCTGGTGTGTTGGGAAATGAGCAGGCAGATGGACTGGCTGGCTCTGCATCACTTGGTAGTGAACTGATATATAAGCTAGATATTGTGAGTCCTTTGAGAGCGAGTGAAGTGCGGAGGCACAGACAGATCACAACAGTCTGAGGAGAATGGTGCTGCGAGCGAGTTACCAGGGGATCTGGCGAACGCTTAACACTCAGGGGAAGGGCGAGACGCAACAGACAGTTACTGGTGCCATCAGAATTGTAACTTCATGTGCTGCTATAGATGGGGGTGTCCCGAGTGCTGTGACGTCGATTCTTAATTCAACATTCGAGAAAAAGCCTAAATTAGTTATCTTTTAAGACATGCTTGATTGAAAGTCAGTGGGTTTATCTCCCCCCCCCCCCTCCCCCAATGTGACCCGGAACCCACACAGAGTAGAACAGTGACATTACAGCCAGACATTTAACTTACCAGATCCACTAATGTGACGTAGAGAAACATGCCACCGACGCCAGCAAATATCCAAGAGGATGTGGACGAGACGTTGCCCACTGCCACGCCAATGATGGCCCCAATAAAACATGGCACTGACGAGACCAGATTGAAATAGACGGCTTTCCTCAGGGTTAGACCTGACCGCACTAGCACAGCAAAATCTCCTGGACAATTATGAGTGTGCAATGTGTGATTCATCATAAAATAAAAACTATAGTATGTGGTTCTGTACAAAGATTATTCAACATGTGCTTCAGTTCACAAATTAAAGAAAATGTGTGATTCAGTGTAAAATGTAGAGTAAATGTGATTCTTAAATGTATAAATTCAGTCTACATATACAGAGTAAATGTGTGATTCAGTATAAAAAAACAAAAACTAAAACAGAGTTAATTGTGATTTAATATAAAAATTACAGGATAAATTTGTGATTCATTCGTTATTCAATGTTAACATATGGTTCTGTATAAAATTACATGAAACAATGGATCATCACGTTTTAAAATTACATAACATGGTGTATGATTTTAAACAACATTGGAAAAAGTGTCACCCTTTAAAGGCCAGTTGGCACACTGTGTTGTGGTTTTCGGTTTGGCTGCAATATCTGCATCTTTTGACCCATCAACACATCCAATTTAAGCAAACTTCTAATTAGTCATCTCTGACATGCTTTTGGTCGAAGAGTCAATTCTTGTTTTCTCTCCGCTACAACAGGGTCCTGGAACCCACAAGGGGAGGAGATATATCTGTTCCGGTTTAATTAGATAGTGGAGGTTCTCACATCGCTGCTGATAGGCTGTTCCATAGCCGCCCCTTTCCGTGCCAGTCAATAACATCACACAAAATGTCCTTCACTGTCTCATATGAAAACTAGTGATAAGCTTGCCTGTCCCCGCAAATCTTGACCCTTGGTATTAAACAGGCGACTGGACAGGATTTGGGAGGTGTAGAACGGCTGCCTGTTGGTTCACCAGATGGATTTGGGAGGTGTAGAAGAGCTGCCTGTTGGTTCACCAGATGGATTTGGGAGGTGTAGAAGAGCTGCCTGTTGGTTCACCAGATGGATTTGGGAGGTGCAGAAGGGCTCCCTGTTGGTTCACCAAATGGATTTGGGAGGTGTAGAAGGGCTCCGTGTTGGTTCACCAGATGGATTTGGGAGGTGTAGAAGAGCTGCTTGTTGGTTCACCAGATGGATTTGGGAGGTGTAGAAGAGCTGCCTGTTGGTTCACCTGAAGGATTTGGGAGGTGTAGAAGAGCTGCTTGTTGGTTCACCAGATGGATTTGGGAGGTGTAGAAGAGCTGCTTGTTGGTTCACCAGATGGATTTGGGAGGTGCAGAAGGGCTCCCTGTTGGTTCACCAGATGGATTTGGGAGGTGTAGAAGAGCTGCTTGGTTCACCAGATGGATTTGGGAGGTGCAGAAGGGCTCCCTGTTGGTTCACCAGATGGATTTGGGAGGTGTAGAAGAGCTGCTTGTTGGTTCACCAGATGGATTTGGGAGGTGCAGAAGGGCTCCCTGTTGGTTCACCAGATGGATTTGGGAGGTGTAGAAGAGCTGCTTGTTGGTTCACCAGATGGATTTGGGAGGTGCAGAAGGGCTCCCTGTTGGTTCACCAGATGGATTTGGGAGGTGTAGAAGAGCTGCTTGTTGGTTCACCAGATGGATTTGGGAGGTGCAGAAGGGCTCCCTGTTGGTTCACCAGATGGATTTGGGAGGTGTAGAAGAGCTGCTTGTTGGTTCACCAGATGGATTTGGGAGGTGCAGAAGGGCTCCCTGTTGGTTCACCAGATGGATTTGGGAGGTGTAGAAGAGCTGCTTGTTGGTTCACCAGATGGATTTGGGAGGTGTAGAAGGGCTCCGTGTTGGTTCACCAGATGGATTTGGGAGGTGCAGAACGGCTGCCTGCTGAGTCACTAGTTAACTCAACCTCAAACAGGAACAGTAACGGCAACTGGCAAGATAGTGACCACAGAACTCACAACTGCCAATTCAGCCTGCAAAATTTAGGGAAAGGGGGGGGGGGGGGGGGGGGAGGAAGTGATCTAGCATCAATGAGCAAGTGTTTCTTTCTTTTTTTCTTCTTGACATTCGCTGGCAGTACACTCTGGAGGAAGGTCCTGGTTATTAATTCACTTGTAGATTTTGGTCTTGTCCCAGAACTTGTGTTGTATGCACATCTGTTTTACAAATATGACATTTGTATGCAGATAGTTGGTTCCAATCCTCTCAGGCAAATGCACTTCGACTTGGAATGAAACACTTCTAATTAGTCCCCTTTTACGACAACATGTCAGTTGTTGGGGACCTGTGAGTGACACCAATTGTGTTACACACAGAGAGTTACCCAAATACAGATAGAGGGGAAAGAAGAGTGAGGGAAAGAGTGAGACAGAGACACACACACAATAAGCAGAGAGAAAGACACACAGAGATAGAGAGGGGAGGGGAGGGAGGAAAGGGGGGGGGGAGAGAGAGAGAGAGAGAGAGAGAGAGAGAGAGAGAGAGAGAGAGAGAGAGAGAGAGAGAGAGAGAGAGAGAGAGAGAGAGAGAGAGAGAGAGAGAGAGAGAGAGAGAGAGAGGGTGTGTGTGTGTATGCACTGACACATCTCCAACAGGAGAGCGCAGCATGAACATACCAATCTCATGTGGCAGCTCGTGGCAGAAGACAGCCACGGAAGTACTCAGGCCTCCAGCCACACTCCCAGCGTAGGCAGCCCCGACTGCTAGGCCATCGCAGAAATTGTGGATCACGTCCCCAACAATGATCATCATGGCCACGGAGCTGAGGGGGCCCACAAAGTCTGGAGCCAGGTGGCTGTGCGAGTGACTGTGGGTGGTGGCAACAGGTTCACTGTCTTTGATGATCCTGGCAGCAAAATGAGAAACACAAATCACAAATTTATTGCATGTGATAATGTACACTCCTATACTGTGGTGCATCGTGTTCTGATGCAACAACATTACAGGTGTTTAGTGTGCTGAAGAAGACTGTACCCATCTTTGGGATCATTAAAGTCCCAGACCTGTGGATGGATGTTACAATTCCTTGGGTGAGCCCAGTACCAAAGCATCATGTGTTGGCTCTGCATTTATAGGAGTCCTTTTGGATGGCGGGGAATGCCCTTCATCTGCTCCTGCCTTTCCCTGAGGGTAGACCAGGCTATATATGGATAGGCTCTCCAGGGGCAACACTTGTAAATAAAGGACAAAGAGGAAACCCCACACACAAGGCTATGTTATGTCATACAAAAACCAACTAGGAAGCCCACTGTGGTGAACGCATGCACAAATAAGGCATTTGTGACATCGAAAGGTACAAATAGCAGCCATCTTCACCAGATTCCTATCTGCACAATTGTTCCCAGTGACAAACCAGTCAAACTCCTATCTGCACAATTGTTCCCAGTGACAAACCATTCAAATTCCTATCTGCACAATTGTTCCCAGTGACAAACCAGTCAAACTCCTATCTGCACAATTGTTCCCAGTGACAAACCAGTCAAATTCCTATCTGCACAATTGTTCCCAGTGACAAACCAGTCAAATTCCTATCTGCACAATTGTTCCCAGTGACAAACCAGTCAAATTCCTATCCACACAACTATCCATAATGGCAAATCAAAGTCAGACTCCAGCATCATAAAGCTATGTTTTCTCAAACAGCTTCTGGTTCAATATGGAGGATAGCCTGGCTGACATCTGGACATGCTATTTGTTCAAGCCGTGGTTTGTTGATACATTTTCCCCATTTCTGGACCGGAAGTCTTAAAGTTCAACCACTCTGATACTGAGCTGAATAAGTGTTTGGTGTGATCTGTTGATTTCATTTGCATTTTTTTTCTGCTGTGCCCATGAGTTGGGTGTTGCAAATTTCACTAACAATGGCGGTCGCCAATTACGTTTAGAATGTAATATGAAGTGGCCAGCTTTCATAACCAACTGTTTGCATCAACAGTAGTCTGCAATTCTGGTGAAAAACTCTCAGTGCTGGCACATCCGGTGACTGCCTTATGCATTTAATTTGCACGTGTGAGTTTCAAGATTTTGTTTTGGACTGATACTGTTAACTTAGTTTTTCAAATGGGACATCAAAGGACATTTTCTATGATTTCAACAGCCACATGAGCAGTTATGGAGTAACATGTCTTTAGTGAAGGTGGCAACTCAACTTATGGCTAACTTCCCAAAGGATAAAACATGTATCTTTGTCATCACCATCATCATGTGCCCTGCCAACTGGCGTAGGCGCCCATGTGTCTCCACAGATCACGATCCCTGGTTGACTGGAACAGCTCTCTTGATGATATCACTCCATGCCATTGTTTTAGCCCATCCAGCATCATCTCTCTTGGTCTACCTCTACCCCTTTTCCCACTGATCTTACCAGTTGTCACGATGTTCTCCAATGTCTCTCTTCTCATTATGTGGCCAAAGAACAGAGTTTGTCTCTTTCTTATTGCCGTATATAGATATCTACTTTCATGCAATCGTCGTTAGTTACTCTGGCCGTCCAAGGTATTCGTTACATTTGTCTCAGAAACCATTTCTCTGCTGCTTCCAAATTCTTCTTAATTTGTTCAATTAAATTCCAAGATTCGCTGCCATACAGCAGAACAGGTTCTATGTAACATTTTAGCACCCTCTTTCTTACATTAAATGAGAGCATTTTATTGCATAAGATATTTTTCATTTTCTGAAATGCAGCTTTTGCTTGACCTATTCTGCTTTTAATTTCTGTCACACATTTTCCATCTGATGATATGATTGTTCCCAGATATTTAAATTTATTGACTTGGTTAAGCCTTTTTCCTTCAACTGAGATATCACAACGTGGAATTATCATCTTCTTTGACATAACCATTACTTCCGTTTTCTTAATATTCAATGAAAGTCCTTTCTTAGCACTCTCCATCTTCACAATATCCAGCAGTTTAACTTCAGTTGCATTTTCAGCTTTCAAAACTGTATTGTCTGCATAACGCAAATTGTTTATATTGTATTCTCCAACTCTTACTCCTGCATTCTCTTTAACTTCCCTCAAAATTGTATTTCACTATAGAGAGAGAAAAGGTCTGGGGATAAGACACACCCTTGTCTTTCTCTTTGTCAGGATACTATAGATGCCTGGGCATTCACATCTCCACTGGACAGATTTCAGATCCAACAAGCAGGTAACACACAAGAGATCAAGCAAGAAAATGTATCCAGTTATATAAGAAAGCATCGCTGGAACTACATCGGCCATGCACTCAGAATGGACAAGACAAGACTTCCCTATCAAGCCCTCATATGGACACCAGAATGGACAAGACAAGACTTCCCTATTAAGCCCTCATATACACACCAGAATGGACAAGACAAGACTTCCCTATCAAGCCCTCATATGGACACCAGAATGGACAAGACAAGACTTCTCTATCAAGCCCTCATATGGACACCAGAATGGACAAGACAAAACTTCCCTATCAAGCCCTCATATGGACACCAGAATGGACAAGACAAGACTTCCACATCAAGCCCTCATATACACACCAGAAGGGAAAAGACAAGACTTCCCTATCAAGCCCTGCTATGGACACCAGAATGGACAAGACAAGACTTCCCTATCAAGCCCTCATATGGACACCAGAATGGACAAGACAAGACTTCCCTATCAAGCCCTCATATGGACACCAGAATGGACAAGACAAGACTTCCCTATCAAGCCCTGCTATGGACACCAGAATGGACAAGACAAGACTTCCCTATCAAGCCCTCATATGGACACCAGAATGGACAAGACAAGACTTCCCTATCAAGCCCTCATATACACACCAGAATGGACAAGACAAGACTTTCCTATCAAGCCCTCATATACACACCAGAAGGGACAAGACAAGACTTCCCTATCAAGCCCTCATATGGACACCAGAATGGACAAGACAAGACTTCCCTATCAAGCCATCATATGGACACCAGAATGGACAAGACAAGACTTCCACATCAAGCCCTCATATACACACCAGAATGGACAAGACAAGACTTCCACATCAAGCCCTCATATGGACACCAGAATGGACAAGACAAGACTTCCCTATCAAGCCCTCATATACACACCAGAATGGACAAGACAAGACTTCCCTATCAGGCCCTCATATACACACCAGAATGGACAAGACAAGACTTCCACATCAAGCACTCATATACACACCAGAATGGACAAGACAAGACTTCCACATCAAGCCCTCATATGGACACCAGAATGGACAAGACAAGACTTCCCTATCAAGCCCTCATATACACACCAGAATGGACAAGACAAGACTTCCCTATCAAGCCCTCATATGGACACCAGAATGGACAAGACAAGACTTCCCTATCAAGTCCTCATATGGACACCAGAATGGACAAGACAAGACTTTCCTATCAAGCCCTGCTATGGACACCAGAATGGACAAGACAAGACTTCCCTATCAAGCCCTCATATACACACCAGAATGGACAAGACAAGACTTCCCTATCAAGCCCTCATATACACACCAGAATGGACAAGACAAGACTTCCCTATCAAGCCCTCATATGGACACCAGAATGGACAAGACAAGACTTCCCTATCAAGCCCTCATATACACACCAGAATGGACAAGACAAGACTTCCCTATCAAGCCCTGCTATGGACACCAGAAGGAAAATGAAAACTGGGAAGACCAGGAGAGACCCTCTGTAGAACCATCATCAGGAAAGGCTCAACCATGGGCCTAACAAACATCCAAAGCCTAAAACAGGTGGCAACGAACTGCCAGACATGGAGAGCTATGACCTCGGCCCTACACGCTGCCCTAGGCTCAAGAGAAAAAGACTAACTAATTCATTTCTGTAGCAAATCTCTTCATGATTAAACTGTTCATGATTTTACTGGCAGACTAACAGAACATCAGTTGGTTAAGGGTCTTTGCTCTATGGTTTGATAAACAATAGAATAAGAAGATACTGTCAAATTTTCACAATCTTCTCTGTTCACCGGCTAAAAGCTCTGATGGAAAGTCCATGTTGTTTGTCCATTTTTACTTCGGCTATATGCCAGGGCCCGAGTTTTTTGTGTACATTCGTTTTACTGGCTTATTTTTGTGGAGCTGGTTGTTCCATGCCACTCAAGTCAGCAAATGCACTCCGACTTCGAAGGAAGTCCCCATTTAGTCGACTCCTACGACATGCTTGCTGGGAGGACAGTGGGTCTATTCTTGTTTTCCCCACAACGGGGCACCGAAACCCACATGGAGATTAACTCTGCCCTTTTTCGGGAGGTTCTCTTCAAAACTACATAGCTTCAAATTCTGTGTCCATTCAGTGAGCAAGTACCTGTTTCTGAGCTCACTGTTCAGAGGAAATAACAATTGTGATGAGAAACAATAGTTACCCAACGATTTCAGCATCGGACACAGCAGCTGGAATCTGGTCCCCACTCCAACCAGCCACTCCCAGGTTGGTGAAACCCTCCAAGGTTGAACAATCCTCTTTGAGAGCCAGCTGGTCTCGGCCCGGTGCAGCTGCCACAACATTCTGAGCCGGCGGAGAATGAACTAGCGATTCGTCACAGCGGTGCAGGTAAGCCTCATGGCTGACATCTGCATATGCTCTCAAAGCTGTTGAAAGATTGAAACACAATTGGGTTGACAAATATTGTACATGAGCCAGAGCATGTGGTGTTTGCTAATGAACATCTCAGCAAATCGACTGTAAACAACAAATAATTCTTCTTCTTTTTCTGTTCACCTCTTGTAAACTCTGTTGGAAAGTTCTGGTTGTTTGTCCACTGCTGGACTTTAATCTTGTTCCAGAACATGAGCTTTGCATGCACATCCGTTTGACAGATCTGGTTTATTTGTAGGCAGACTGTTAGTTACCCACTCTCAGGAAGATATACTCTGATTTCAAGGGAAACACCCCATATGCAGTGTGTCAACCCTCATACAAACAAAAAAAGAGGGGGGGGGGGTTTGGCCAGTAAAGAATACTTTTCAGCATCTTTAGGCATATTTGGTTTATGGTACTAGTACATAAAACTGAACAGACCAATCAGCACTCACCAGATCACATGGTCACTACCTGTACTTCTCAGGGAATTATGGGTGCCCATTTTAGGAGGAGTCAAAGGAGGGCTCAGTGTCTGCCTTAAAGTGGAATCAAACACACAATCCAAAGCTGACAGAAGCAGCAAACACTTACCACTAAACAAGCCCTGTCCAGGACTCAAAAGACCTGCACCTCAACACGCCAAAATGAACTCCTCAAGCCCTAAACGATGCACCATGTGTGATCAGACATTACCCATTTCCACTTAGTCAGGGCATACTCAAGCACTCCAACCACACTTCTATCTGCTAAAATGGTTGTGTATTTCATCCCTGCACGTCTACTACACCTATGATTGTTTTGCTGTCAATACGTCACCCTCTAATCTCCTATCAGTTATGACATTATTGGACTAACGAGTTGCAAAATTCTGAAAGGAAGTCAAACTCAGAAGTGATATAAAACCTAGTTTGAAGCAATATAAAACTTAGCTTGAAACTATATAAAACCTAGTCTGAAATTATGAAAAAATTAGTTGTAAGCAATGTACAACTTAGTTTGAAGAGAAATAAAACTTATTCTCCCAGAGATTCTCACGCAACTATTCTCCCAGAGATTCTCACGCAACTATTCTCTCAAAGATTCTCACGCAACTATTCTCCCAGAGATTCTCACGCAACTATTCTCCCAGAGATTCTCACGCAACTATTCTCCCAGAGATTCTCACGCAACTATTCTCCCAGAGATTCTCATGAACTATTCTCCCAGAGATTCTCACGCAACTATTCTCCCAGAGATTCTCATGAACTATTCTCCCAGAGATTCTCACGCAACTATTCTCCCAAAGACTCTCCCGCAACTATTCTCCCAGAGATTCTCATGCAACTATTCTCCCACAGATTTCTCACGCAACTATTCTCCCAAAGATTCTCACGCAACTATTCTCCCAGAGATTCTCACGCAACTATTCTCACCCAGCTAGTCCATACAAATAAGAAAGAGAACCAACAACAAAACAGTAGTACCTTTATTTGGATGAACAATCATCACCATCTCTTCACAGGAAGGTGCATTCTTGCCCTCAGTCTCCAGCTTAGAATTTACCATATGAAATGCCTTGCTCCTTTGCTCCTGCTTTCACAAAAGAAAGGACCAAATCAACTGACAATAAGAATTACCAAAGCCTCACACATACAATTCACCTGCTGAAGAAAAGCACACAAAATATTAACTGTTAGATTATTTTATGTTCCATTCCCAGTTTATTTCCTACATATCACCTGACCCAATTCTGTTACATTTGTGGTTTGTCATATCATTCTTTTTAATATGCTCAGAATGCACTACTGTCTTCATTATTTATGTAACTGCTTGACTTACTACTAATGGGTTTTTACCTCATATTTTGTATAAATTATATCTGACTTCACATTACACATAAGATTAAAAAATATTTTCAGAATAGTAACCATTTTTATAAGCTTTGATTAAATCTGTTTTCATGCTATCCTCATTAACGAACCTGTTTAAGAAAATTAGGTTAATATGAACAATATTTGGATTCCAGCGGGAATTATATTTGTCGTTAGTCTCCGGGTAGCACAAATATTTTTAAATGTGAACTCAATTTTCGGTCCCTTAAAATTTGTGTTAACATGTTTTACTGTAGTCTGGTAGCCAGCTTTAAAGCAGTCGGCCCCGAAAATCCAGAAAATGAGGAACTTTACTTTCGGGAGGAAGAATTAGATCCACTTACAAGAAATGAGCTACTATATGCAGGGATGTAGACTGCATGAATATGCGAACAGGCTAAATTCAATATGCTGAAGATTTAACGTGAAAATTATGACCACAACTTTTTCCGTTCACTTGAAATAGATTATGGTGTTCCTTTGAAGCAGACCATCTATATCTGCAATGTTGTCTCTTGTACTAAATACTGCTAAAACTAAGAAGTCATGCATGGTCATCGGCTACATATCGGGCTGAATGGTACTCGTCTGAAGCAAGTAAAAGAATTTAAATATCTCGGAAGCATATTCTCAGAGGACGGAAAAATAGATCAAGAAATAGAAACAAGACACCAATGAGCCAGTGCACTTATAAACCAACTGACACCCTTATTATGAGATCTAAACATGAGTATTAGTACCAAGAAGCAGATTATAAACGGCATATTCATAGCAAAACTGAGCTACCAGTGCCAGACTTGGACATTATCAAAGTCTAACCTACGTAACATTAACACATAAGAAATGAGATGCCTGAGAGAAGCCATCAAATTAACTATCCGAGACAAAGTTAGAAATGATATTATCAGACAGACTGTAGGAACAACAGCATGTAGAAAATGTTAGAAGACAAAATGGTTTGGTCAACTACTAAGAATTCACCCAGAACTACCAACGCAGGTGCTACACACGAAAAGATCTGAAGTGAGGGGGGGGGGGGGGGGGGGGGGGGGGGGAATAAGCCCACAACACCCTGAACAAGCATGTTGTAAAAGTTTACTAATTAGAGGTTTTTCTTTCTCAGTCAGAGTGCATCTGCCTGAGAGGCGAGAGACCAACAATCTGAATACAAATAAGCCAGATCTGTAAAACTGCTGTGTACGCAAAATTCAGATTCTGGAACAAGACTTAAGTCTAGGAGTGGAAATTCCACCGGAGTTTATTTATAACTGGTGAATGTAAAGAAGATGGTCCCAATTTTGTGTGGATGATTACACACCCCCCACCCCCCTAAAGTCTTTTTTGCAGGCTAGGCCATCACATGGAAAAGACTGCCCAATGGCATCCTGTACCATGTTCAGTGAAAAACTTACCCCGCCACTACAGTGCCTCCTTCGCTTGTGCTTCCTCTCTCTCTTGCCGCTGCGGCTGCTGGTGAAGAGGGTGAACAGTCTCTCCAGGAAGAAGAAGCTGTAGATGCCCAGCAGTGCCACCAGACCCTTGTAGACACCCACCATGTGAGTGGACACCCTACCGCTGGCTTCTTCCTGATGGTTGGGCTTGTGTGGATGGTCAGTGTCATTCTCACCATGGTGGAGATGATGATGATGGTCGTGCGAGTCTGACAACATTGCCTGTGGGTGGAAAACATCAGATCTATCAATAAGTGCCTTCCCCTGTGTGGGTTCCAGGGCCCTGTTATAGAAAAAACAAGAACAGACCCACTGCCTTCCCAAAAGCATGTCGTAAGAGTTGACTAATTGGGAGCTTCCTTCAAAGTTGAAGTGCATCTGCCTGAGAGACAAAGAACCAGCAGTCTGTATACAAATGTGTCAGATCTGTCAAACAGATGCACATGCAACACTCAGGTTCTGGAACAGGACTGCAGTCCAAAAGTGTACGAACAACCAGAACTTTCCATCAGAGTTTACAGCTGGTGAACGCAAAGAAGAAGAAGAAGTGCCTTGCAGATTGGTGTGGGTGATCATGCCTCTCCACAAACTACAAACAGCATTCATCAGCTCGTGTGCTGATACCCCTCCAAGCCATAAAAAGACTGACAAGAATCTTCTCATGTTGTCTTCCTCTGTCTTTTTATCCACTAAATCTCTCCAGTGGATAAAATATGTTTCATTTTCCCTCTTCCCCACAACATGGTCCCCAAAAACATTATTATCCGTTCTGTTTGGCAAGGCACTTGATGATGATCAGACTTAGAGCACATCTTACAGTATATATTGTAAGAATGCCTAATACAGTTGTGGGTATTACAGACATGTTTTGGACACAGCACATGCTAATGATGGAGCTGAAAGGATTTATACATCTGTTCTACAAACTCCCATATAATATTAACAATGAGGGTTTGGGGAAAAATAGTAAATGCCCCTTTTGCACACCATGAGGTGCATTGTGCATATAAGGCTAGACCTATATTTTATAAACCAATCATGACGTGGTGGGGGATGTGGTTACTAATCTCTCCAGTAGACATAAAATGCTCCATTTTCCCTCTTCGCCATAACATGGTCCCAGAAATGATGACTGTCTCCTTCTGGGATAAGATGTCTTTGAGTCCTCACCTCTGTCAAAACATCTTGGTTACTCTCCAAAGTATTTTAAGCAGTCTACTGTACAACATCTCTGAGGCCTTAAATTGTTTTTATTTTGTTTGTTAACCATCCAGGATTCACAGCCATATGTTAAAACATGCTCTACACAGCAAACAATAATGTTGTTTTCTCATCTCCCAGACAGGGATTATGTAGGTAACATCTGGTTTCTATTGTTGTAATATTAAATATGTTATATATCTTTGGTTACCAAAGGGGTCTGAGACGTCAGATACTAGTAGTACCTCTGGCAAGGTGACCGTCATGTCCTTCTTAGGGCAGTTCATAACCACTGGGCTAGGTCGGCACTCAGCTCTCCTGTGGCTCCCAGCAGCTGTCAGCATGCGACAGTGGCCACCCGCCGGGCAACAGCTTTGACGGGCTGGCTAAACCAGAAGAGGGTAGCCTGGTTCTAAACGACTCAGTGATCTGGATATGCCTACCCCGTGTGCAAAGACTGGACTCGGCAGATGAAACCTCTTATTGGTTCAACGGACAAGAAGGCAGTTACCAGCAGACTCTGTAGAGAGCTTCGAGCAAGGCAGGGCACTTAAGACGCCTTGGTCATCCACTGGACCTAGGTCCATTTCCAATCGTCTTGACATTGTCCTGCCTTTGGATCAAGATGGACACAGGCGAGAGTCTACGAATTGCGCAACTCTTTCTCACTTAAATTCACGTCCTTACGCAAGTCACAACCAAAGGTTACAGAATTTTACTGACTGGACAGGCCTCAAGCATGCAAAAATGAAGTCCATCGCAACTGACTACCAAAGGTAGAGACTAGAGAGAGCTGATCAGACCGTCACCAGAAACTGATGACCCAACGACACGTAGTGTTACAGGATGATGATGAAGTTTACAGGGAAATGGAAAGGGGGGGGGGGTGGTGTTGAGATAGGTACCGATATAGCAACCCTCCTTTTTATGACATGTATAGCATTAGCACATACCATACAGTGATACGTCTGTGGGTTATAATATTTGGAAACTTTGCTAGGACAGTGATACTCAAGGTCTACTGTGTAGTATTTCTAACTAGTGTGTGATTTTTTTTTAACAAGTGCATGAGCGTGTGTGGGAAAGAAAACAACACAACCGTGTTCCTTTTTTTCTGTGTGTGTATTAACAAATAATCACAGCAGCATTTGGAGGTGGCAATCTGGACACAAGTGCCAATCTTCTAAGCTTCAAACAACATACAGTGCAGATTTGATAGGGAGAACTCATCAGGGACCCAACAAATGGTCCTTCTGATCAGAAATTCTTCTTATCCAGAGAAGAGTATAAGCAAGAAAAGTCGCAGGGGATAAACAAATTGTTCTTCACAACAAAAATTTGCCACAGCCGAGATTGCCTTAAGCAGTCTACACCTTATAAGTAATAACTATGGCAACATAACACCCAAAGATGAAATTAATATTGGAGGTACCCGTCAGAATCGTCTATGCAGGTCTGTAAAATAAGAAGATAAATTAATGACCTGTTTTCATGTCTTAGGGCCTATGTGGGTATATGATGCTAGCTAGTCAATTTTTTTGTTAACAGACCAGCCCGTGCCTGATGTATTCAAATGCAAGCCAACCGCCATTACTTTCCAAAACTTTTTATCTTAACTTAAAGAAATCTTAAAATATACTGACTTCAATGGGTATTCGAACACACGACAACTGAGCCAGCATGTAAGTCAATATATATTAGCAGCTCCCTTCTGTAAACAATGCAAATGTGTTTTCCCGAGAAAATAAGACGCAATCAAAACCAAAAAAAAATGGATGCTCGTAATTAGTAGAATTTTACCCCACTAGGACATCACACAAGCAATGAACACCCGATGACACAAAGTGCCACCACGTGGATGAGGATCACCGTGGAGAGGTCCCAGAAACCAAGTTCAGCCATTAGACCATATTTATTGTCGGGCTATATTGCGGCCCCTGGCAAGAGCCAGAGTAGGGCTTCAAATAATGAAAAATTGCATCTCACAAGGAGATGACTGGATTATTTTCTCATAATTTAAAACCTCCCCCAAATATAAGCCTCGGTTAAGACTGGCAGTTAGACTGATACATTTTGTCGGCCCGTTGAAAAATACAAAGGACGTACTGAATTAGAAATTCCAGGAAGTTAACCAGGTCAACAAATGCTCGATGAAGTCGGACGCCAACTGAAAGGCACACACATCCCAGCTTTGCTGTAGACTGGCACAACGCAATTACATCACTCAGAGGAATGAAAAGAAAAGTTGTAATGTAAGGAATGCACTTGAATTGACATTATAGCAAAATAAACCCTAAAGAGTCTTTTGCAGCAAATGATATAACATCTGGTCTTGTTTTTAGGCAAACATGGCACTATCACAACATCAAGACAACAGATTAGTAATACATTACATGAGGGAGAAGATGCAGCAAGGCATCACCAGACATGGCCCCAACAGCCAGGGCCACCAGGAACTGTAAGATGTGGTTGTAGAAGACTCGTTTCATGTTGGGAATCACCACGACTCCGGCCACACTGCAGAGACTGATGACAGCCACAGACAGCAAGGCATAGAACCACACTGGAGACACAACCAAGACAGTTAATTATATTATAATGTTCCCTGGAGACACAACCAAGACAATTATATTATAATGTTCCACCTATAACATCATCCTGCTGTGACTATACACACCACACACATGGCTCGTAGTCTATACAAGACAAGCTTAGCATTCTTTTTCTGTGTTCATCCAATGTAACAGCACTGTGCCCGCTTACAGCAAGATTGTGAGATACTTGTGCCTTTCACATCCTTATTCTACAAGCATTTGTTGACCAGATTAGCCTTTCCGATTAGTGCCGTAAGACACTGCAGTTTCATCGTTGTGTGATCAGTGTTTTCCCTAGAACATAGGTGATGCCCCACTGCAGTTTTATCGTTGTGTAATCAGTGTTTTCCCTAGAACATAGGTGGTGCCCCACTGCAGTTTTATCGTTGTGTAATCAGTGTTTTCCCTAGAACATAGGTGGTGCCCCACTGCAGTTTTATCGTTGTGTAATCAGTGTTTTCCCTAGAACATAGGTGATGCCCCACTGCAGTTTTATCGTTGTGTAATCAGTTTTTTCCCTAGAACATAGGTGATGCCCCACTGCAGTTTTATCGTTGTGTAATCAGTTTTTTCCCTAGAACATAGGTGATGCCCCACTGCAGTTTTATCGTTGTGTAATCAGTGTTTTCCCTAGAACATAGGTGGTGCCCCACTGCAGTTTTATCGTTGTGTAATCAGTGTTTTCCCTAGAACATAGGTGGTGCCCCACTGCAGTTTTATCGTTGTGTAATCAGTGTTTTCCCTAGAACATAGGTGGTGCCCCACTGCAGTTTTATCGTTGTGTAATCAGTGTTTTCCCTAGAACATAGGTGGTGCCCCACTGCAGTTTCATCGTTGTATGATCAGTGTTTCCCCTAGAACATAGGTGGTGCCCCACTGCAGTTTTATCGTTGTGTAATCAGTGTTTCCCCTAGAACATAGGTGGTGCCCCACTGCAGTTTCATCGTTGTATGATCAGTTTCCCCTAGAACATAGGTGGTGCCCCACTGCAGTTTCATCGTTGTGTGATCAGTGTTTTCCCTAGAACATAGGTGGTGCCCCACTGCAGTTTCATCGTTGTATGATCAGTTTCCCCTAGAACATAGGTGGAGCCCCACTGCAGTTTCATCGTTGTGTGATCAGTTTTTTCCCTAGAACATAGGTGGCGCCCCACATCAGGCCAGTCCACGTGGGACACTGCAGTTTCATCCTTGTGTAATCAGTGTTTTCCCTAGAACATAGGCGGTGCCCCACTGCAGTTTCATCGTTGTGTGATCAGTGTTTTCCCTAGAACATAGGTGGTGCCCCACTGCAGTTTCATCGTTGTATGATCAGTGTTTTCCCTAGAACATAGGTGGTGCCCCACTGCAGTTTCATCGTTGTATGATCAGTGTTTTCCCTAGAACATAGGTGGTGCCCCACTGCAGTTTCATCGTTGTATGATCAGTGTTTTCCCTAGAACATAGGTGGCGCCCCACATCAGGCCAGTCCACGTGGGACACTGCAGTTTCATCCTTGTGTAATCAGTGTTTTCCCTAGAACATAGGCGGTGCCCCACTGCAGTTTCATCGTTGTGTGATCAGTGTTTTCCCTAGAACATAGGTGGTGCCCCACTGCAGTTTCATCGTTGTATGATCAGTGTTTTCCCTAGAACATAGGTGGTGCCCCACTGCAGTTTCATCGTTGTATGATCAGTGTTTTCCCTAGAACATAGGTGGTGCCCCACTGCAGTTTCATCGTTGTATGATCAGTGTTTCCCCTAGAACAAAGGTGGTGCCCCACTGCAGTTTCATCGTTGTATGATCAGTGTTTCCCCTAGAACATAGGTGGTGCCCCACTGCAGTTTCATCGTTGTATGATCAGTGTTTTCCCTAGAACATAGGTGGTGCCCCACTGCAGTTTCATCGTTGTATGATCAGTGTTTTCCCTAGAACATAGGTGGTGCCCCACTGCAGTTTCATCGTTGTATGATCAGTGTTTTCCCTAGAACATAGGTGGTGCCCCACTGCAGTTTCATCGTTGTATGATCAGTGTTTCCCCTAGAACATAGGTGGTGCCCCACTGCAGTTTCATCGTTGTGTGATCAGTTTTTTCCCTAGAACATAGGTGGTGCCCCACTGCAGTTTCATCGTTGTATGATCAGTGTTTCCCCTAGAACATAGGTGGTGCCCCACTGCAGTTTCATCGTTGTGTGATCAGTTTTTCCCCTAGAACATAGGTGGTGCCCCACTGCAGTTTCATCGTTGTATGATCAGTTTTTCCCCTAGAACATAGGTATTGCCCCACTGCAGTTTCATTGTTGTATGATCAGTGTTTCCCCTAGAACATAGGTGGTGCCCCACTGCAGTTTCATCGTTGTATGATCAGTGTTTCCCCTAGAACATAGGTGGTGCCCCACATCAGGCCAGTCCAGAGAAGCCATGTAATGCTGGTCAATCCTGACATAAGCATGATGTGTTGAGCGTTAAGGTAACAGACACTGTGTGGTGAGTACTCACACTGTGTGGTGAGTACTGAGACTGTGGTGAGTACCCACACTGTGGACAGTACCCACACTGTGTGGTGAGTACCCACACTGTGTGGAGAGTACCCATACTGTGTGGTCAGTACCGACATTTTTTCTACAAAAAAGCCCAAGGCACATCAAACACATTAAAGATACAACGGTTACTGGCCTGCCTGCAATTTGTGCTTTTTCAAAGGTCTGGCTTTTTTGCCTGTCAATTGATTGATTGGCACCTTTCCGTCTTTCCAGGCGATAGTCTTATATTGAGCTATGAGGATGCATGAGACTCAATTGTAAACTGTTTAATTTAGCATGTTTAATTAATAAAGTTGAGATTCCAAGAGACACAAGCCTCCCTCCATAGCAGGGATATTTAACTGGCAGCCTGCGGAGGCCAAGCAAGTGGCCCACGGATCACTGCCATTCGCATCTTTCTATGCTGGGACTTCCTGCTCTAAAGTATCTGCCAGAGCATGCAATCTTTACACCCTCTCTTTAGCAACTATTAAGGATTTCACCACTGCAGTTATATACTTTCCTGATCCTTACGTCAAAGTTTAGATAAAACAAATTGTATGCTCCACGTTTAGATAAAACAAATGATGTGTTCAGATTTTTAAAGTGAAATGAATGATGTGTGCATTCTGCTTAAGTGGAACCAATACATTCACTGTGTTTAGATAATACAAATATGTTCATCTGTTAACATAAACCATATATGTTTATCTGTTAACATAAACCATATATGTTCATTGTGTTTAGATAAAACAAATGTTCATTTAGTGTGTGCATGAAACAAATTTTATATGTTTACAGTGTTAATGTTAAACAGATTATGCACTCAGAATCTGTGTAAAATTGTACCTGCGGCAGTCACAGGCTGTGCCTCTGGGTGACCCTGCAGGCCTGTTTTATTTGTCCCTGCGTGGTCGTGATCATGTAGGTCAGCATCTGTGTTGTGATGATGGTCATTATGGGTGTGTTCATGCTTGGGATGTGACTGATCAGTCCTCAGGTCCTTGCTTCCTGTCACGGGAGGTTCTTTCCTGCAATAGCCGGCATCAAGCTGGTCAATTAAAGCTGGACACAGGTGCCAGAAATGGTCAGCGTTTAGCCTGTCTAGGTTTTCATACTGGAACAGTTGTAGAAGTTCTTTGGTTGAAAGGCACTGAAATATACAAAACATACATCTTGACATTTTTTTTACTGAGTTGGGTGGTTGGTGCAACACTGAGTTGTGGATATCTGAAATGTTTTTGTATGTGTTGTTGTTGCATGCGGCCCATACTTGCACTGCCGTCCCTATATGAATGATACAAGGTTTTACAAGCAAAAATGTACCCTAAAGTTGCAAAGGACAGTGAACACCTTCTACATGTAACTTTAGGGGACATGCAAAGGGCATCAGCTGAAAAGAGGTAGCTCTTGGATGGCACCAGCAGAAGTCTCGGTCAAAACAGTTTGGGCTACTGACAAGATAGGCAGGGTGAGGAATGGGTTACAATGCCACTCGGCAAACAACAAACTTGCACACAGTGATAATTACCTTAAACCGATGGTGCCGAGAGTTGACAGCTGGTGAAACAGAGGCTCCCATGCAAGAGCTGATCAGTGGAAAGTCATGCCCAGGAGACATTATATAACACACAGATGGGTCAGCACTGAGAGTAAAAAGAGTGGGTTTTTATAGCAAAGATTTATTGACACTTTCAAAAACAGAGAGCCTTGTGTATAACATCACAACACCCAGTTTAAGAATGAGGTAAGGATGGCAACGGCAGCTTTCTGATGGCTCAAGAGCAGCACAGAAAAACTCATGGTGACTGAACATACTCACAGAGCATGCTTCGGAAAATAGAAACTGGGGCTATATACCTACAGTGGCTAGCTTCGCTTGCTAAGACTGATCAGGATCATATCCTAGATTTTCTGTCCAGGATATTCAGGTGTGCAGGGTAGTGAACAAGCTGATAGATCAGCAGCTGCCGTGCCTATGGGTGGCGAGCTACGTTATGACAAAGCAGAAGTGTGGCTCTCTGCGATCAAGTGGACAGTGCAACAGAACTGACCAAGCATCCATACACTCACAGACTAATTCAGCGAGGGTTGAGCCCGGGGTCTGGAAGATAGTCAACACTGCAGGAAAACACAGGAATAGGCCGACTTTTAATCAGGTTGCAACAGGTATTATTAGCATATCAACACTTCCTTGGCTACTGAATAAGGAGCATGTGTAGGGATGTCAATTCTAAATTCATTCAAGTTTCTGAAATGTAGTTTTACACCTCGTGTGCAAGTTTCAAGAGAGTGCTAGACATGACAAGTTTTTCATCAGCTCTCAAATGGAACAGTGGCGGACAATTTATGTGATTAAGCTTCAAGACTGTTAGGCTTAACAAGTTTTTCATTGGTTCTCAAATGGAACAGTGGCAGATATGTTATGTGATTACCAGTGACATGGAAACAGAGCAGTTACTGAGCAACCCATCAATAGTGATGTTTGAACCTCGAACAATTAACTTAGAATACCATGATCCAAGAAAACAAGAAATACCAACAACTGAATATCAAGGAAAATTGGCTAGTAAACGGCATCTTTTCTTGGAAACTGAAATAATTTGGCCATATTCAAATGCTAGAGGGTTTGAAAGAACAGTGGTTGCGGAGATGACACCAAGTAAGAAGGGCAGTAAGAGACAGCTTGGGCAGGAAAATTTTCAAGACAGGAAAGCTGACCGGGAACTCAGATAAGCTGTGATGGGAGGGATGTTCTGTTCTGTAAAGACGTGCTACATAACAAGCAACCAGAAAATCGAATTTGTCTCTGAAAATGTGGGTTTACAAAAAACAAAACAGGCTATATTTTATGGAAACAAAACAAATACAGAGGTTCTGGATAGATTACAAATGAATTAGTGAAATCAATATAACAGAAACAATTTATAATTTTGGCCACATTAAAACACATAACACTCTTTCAAAAATCACACTGGAGTGAAAGGACAAGAGTAACAAAGCAAGAGGTAGACAACAATACAAGTGGGAAGACAATATCAAGAGAAATTCACAAACAGCAGTGCGAAAGAGAGTACAACCAAGACAAGAGACAGTTAAAGATCCATTGCAGCCAACCTTCAGCTTGGATGCGGCATCTGACTGATGATGATGATGACATCTATAAAGAGGCAGGTTTGGTATGCTCTGGATAAGAAAAGGTAGGCATCAACCCCCACCACCAAGGGCATGAGATACTGGGCACATCATGGACATGAAAGAAAGCCAAGGTGGTACAGGGGCTTGATGCCTGCCTGCCAACAGGTCTTGGATCTGAACCTGCAGTGGGTTGATTAAAAACATGATCTGTGTGGGCTCTAAGGTTCCATTTTGGAGTTTTGAAAAAGAGAAAAAAAGCACATCCACTTCCGCACCCCCATCCCCCACCTAAACAATCATGCCGTAAAAGGTGGTTAGGTTAATTAGGGGTGTTTCCTACAAAGTTGGGATTGCATCTGCCTGAGACGCGGGTTACCAACAGTATGCACACAAATAAGCAAGATCTGTCAAACAGGTGTGCACATGAAACATAATGTCCAGAAGTAGATGACCAAACAGAGCTTTCCACCTGAGTTTACAGCCAGTGAAAGTTGAGAAACAGATTTTTAAAATGCATCTTGGCTACTATGTCAAGAAAGCCTTTCCCAGTGTGGGTTCCAACAGTCTACACACAAATGAGCTAGATCTGTAAAACAGATGTGCACACGAAACTCATGTTCTGGAACAAGACTCTGGGGAGGCATTCTATTTAATGCTTTACTTACTTCATTCTTATTTAATAATTATCCCCTTTTTAAATTTCAGAATAGGTTTCTTCTTCTACGAGTTCACCAGCTGTAATCTCTGGTGGAAAATTCTGGTTGTTTGTCCACTTCTGGACTGCAGTCCTGTTCCAGTACCTGAGTGTTGCATGTACATCAGTTTGACAGATCAGACACATGTGTGTGCAGACTGTTGGTTTCTTGTCTCACAGGCAGATGCACTCCGACGGAAGCTCCCAATTAGTTGACTCTTTCGACATGCTTTTGGGTAGGCAGTGTTTTCCCTTTAATAGGGCAATGGAACCCACACGGGGAAAAATAGGTTTAAAAATGTAGACAAAACAAATTTTAAAACCATTTATTAGTTAACTGTGAAGAAATAATTTTTAAAGAATTTTTCTTTTTGTGAATTCTTAAGGGTTGACAACCCATTTTTTGTGTGTGGGTTCAGAGTATTCACGGGGTGAAAGGGTTAACACTTCTTCCTTTGTGTTCATCCAAGCACGTAATTTAGCTGAGATTGTGATATTTGTGCTTTTCAGGGACACATCATATGACTTCAAGCATTAGTTGCCCAGGTAAGCCTTTTTAAGTACCCACCACAACATATAACATTTAAACCAAACACTGAAAAACACACCTTATTATGTTCTCCATGTTGATGTGGCGATGTGTTTCTTCTATGTCTGTGAGAATTATCTGTTGTTACATCAACAGCTTGTGTACTTTGCTGGTCAAAGGTCGTCTCCTGCAAACTTGAGGCAGTGACAGGCACAGACTCGTTCAGCAGGGAGGTGAAATGGGTGGAATGGTCGAGGCGAGGGTTTTGTGCAAGTTCCTCTCCATGCCCTGTTTGCTGCTGCTCATGATTATGCGAATGATCGACATGGTCGCTGTTATGGTCATGTGAATGATCGGCATGATTGTGAGAATGATTGGCATGGTTATCATGATCATGCGTGTGATCATTATGTCCGTTGTTATGATTGTGTGAACGATCAACAATCTCTGAGCTATTTAAGGCGGGGATAAAACCAATTTTTGCTAGCAATAATTCAAAATCTGTCATAAGCAAAAAGTCACTTTTGCTGTATCTGTGAAAAACATGTAAAATAAAGTACACACTTTCTTCGTCAACATTATTTTTATTATTCACTGCCGCCTTGGATTCCGCATTTGCTGGACTTTCTTTGGAAATGCTGTTCTTTACTCCATCAACTTCTATTGACTTTAATGCAGCATTGGGTCGGCTTTCTTTAAACTTGCTGTTTTTCTGTTGATTATCAACAACTTGTGATGTTAACCTGTCTGTTGTAGGTTGGGACGTTACTCCTGGAGTGGCAGGTTTTTCAGCTGAAATGTGTCTTTCAGCTAGTAATGGAATGTGGGCGTTTCTATCATCAGGAACAGGCCAGTTCTGTGACTTAGCTGCGTCTGGTCGTGGAGACGAGGACGCGTCGTAACCGCTGGTCGAGTGTTGAGCCGAGGCTGTCATGGCCAAACAAGCAAACAACAGACAGATAATGTGACGGCATTGAATTGACTGCTCGGAGAGGATACATCTTCCTTTAAAATTACTGCTAGAATTGTTACACACTTGAACATTCCTCCAGCTTGTAGATTCTACGTATCTACTTTCAGGTTTTGATCTGGCATTCCTGCTTCGGGTAGTAGTGGTTCTACTTGCACAATCGAGCTTGCGAGACAAACAGCCACCGCCATGACGGCCTTCATGAATCGAGTGACGTTCTTTCTCTTCAGCATATCTCTTCTGCGTACACATTCTCCGCTACATTCAGACCCAGCAAAATGCCAACAATAAATAAAAGAATCGAACAGAAACTGAACGGTGTGCGATGTTTACAAACTACCCGGCTATGCACGTGGATGTTCTAAGATTAGCTCTAGGTTCAGTGTCGTGTGCAAGCAGTCGTAGGTCGAGCAAGACAAGATGGCGGTGACTACTAGGATGAGCACTTCCGTTCACTTCTGGTGCCTGTTTGGTGCACACGTGGCGCGCTAGGGCTAATTTTAGAGAACGAATCCACAACTAAAAATATCCACTTAGTTGAGCCGACTTTCTAGAACAGATAATCACAGCGCTCGGGACACTCCATAAGTGCTCCGTCTCCATCTTTTAGCAACCCGTGAAGAGTTCCAACTCCGATGTAACCGAATAACTGACTGATTGTTATGCTCTGCGTAAACATTCTCCTCTACATTCAAATTCAGCAAAATGGCAATTACTGAGTGTTATCGTTCGCATTCTCTCCTAGCTGCCCCGTTTCCCTTGTTTTACGTCAGTTTGATTTATGTACATGCTTATGAAGGCTCTATAGCCCCCACGTTTACGTTTTGTTTGTGAAATGTACAGCTCGCTGATCTACTCGTTTTTATATCTTTCCATGATTGTTATGCTGTGTTTTCTTATCACAATCGATTCTAAACAAAAATCAAAGAAATTCTCCCCTCTAAGAAAACAATAGCACATTGGGCATCTCCATATGTACACAGACCTCCGATGCAGCAGCCACTTAATGTACCTCTGCTGATTATTTCCATGAAGAGTTGGCTATAGTGTCTCCTGTCTTTAGGGGAAATGGCCGACGCTCAACACTCAGGGAAAGGATGAGACGGATATTTAATCAGACAGTCACTGGTGCTATCTGAATTGGAACTTTTCGCTTGCTGCTAAAGATGGTGACGGAGAACTTATTGGAGTGTCCCGACGAGTGCTGTGATGTCGATTCTTGATTCAACATTCTCCTGTCTTTACCTCGAAGATGGCATAGGCGTACATCACCAAGCTCAACTCCTTGGGCACGCATTTGTCTTAGCGTGATAAATTCGTCATTCATCCCCCAACTTAGTCCGTGCAGCGTTGATGATGTCACCTCTGTCCATGATTCTTCCAGTTTGCATTAATGCATTACTTGCCAGCTAGTCAGCTCTTTCATTGCCATTTACTCATGCGTTGCCAGGCGTGTAGATCCAGATGATGAAGGTTAACGGCGACTTCAAAATGCTTACTTTCTACTCATTCCGAGCGGAGACTGACTACCTGTAGCGATTTTCCGAAGCATGTTCATGGAGTCTGAAACGATTACCGCATATGTGGCCGCTTGTTCTGCTACCCGTGCGAGTGCATCAGCTATCTCCATGGTCATACTTGACGTATTTCTCCTGTACGGTGTTTGCCCATGCTGATCTTGACTCACGCTTCGCTTCACGAACCAATATGTGTGATTGCCGACGACTTCTGGGTTTCTCGTTTCTTCGATGGCAGAAATCTGACTTCTGCTTTTTCTCTCACTCACAGTCTGTCCAGAACCTCTGTATTTGATTTTGATTCCGTGAAATATGACTTATTCTTCTCTTTATTCACACCTTTGTTCCGCTGTTCAATGGAACAGCACAGTTCAAAATATTAATAATTAACAAAATCCTTACTAACATGCAACAGGCAAACCTACAAAACAGCATATACACAGTAATCATCTTGTGTCTCTGCTCTGTTCACTCAGTCCCAATGGGCCTCACAACATCCAGCGGAGAACTGGCCAGTCTATCTACCTGCACATTTTCCAACACACCGGCATGACCTGGAGAAAATATCAAAATTTGCTAACTACCAGGGACTTCTGAAGTGATGCTTGCCACAGAACATGCCTATCTCCACCTTTCTCAACATGCCAGTGTGCACAGCTGATTCTCAAGCAAGCGGAAGGCAGAAGTGACTGCCTCCACCTCTATTCTCAAACTAGACGTGATATCATTTGCCAGGCTTTTATTATGCACTTCGTCTGTCTCTTAATACATCAAGTCAGTAATGTAAGAGATATATCAATAAGTGCCTTCCCCCTGTGTGGGTTCCGGGGCCCTGTTATAGGGAAAACAAGAACAGACCCTAAAATAATGTCGTAAGAGTCGACTAATTGGGGAGCTTCCTTTGAAGTCGGAGTGCATCTGCCTGAGAGGCAAGGAACTAACAGTCTGCATTCAAGTGAATCAGATCTGTAAAACTGATGCACACACAACACTCAGGTTCTGGAGCAGGACTGCAGTTCAGAAGTGGATGAACAACCAGAACTTTCAACCAGAGTGTACAGCTGGTGAACGCGAAGAAGAAGAAGAAGAATTTCATGAATTGAATCTGAGGTCTGCATGTCTGGCCACTGATTTCCTCAGAGCAGCTTTCATCAGCGGCTGTCATACGTGCACACTTGGCAATGCACACCACTTGGCTGGTTAGTGCACCTAAATGGCTTCCTCTTATGCGAGTTTCTTTAACACAAATGCTTTTTTAACAGGGTGTGGCAGCTGGCTCCAAGCCTACCCTCCTCCTTTCTCATTCAGGCTTGGGAACGGCAATGGCAAATCATCAAACAACAAGACTTCAATTTATTTTTGTGAAAATATCGAATTTATTTAAAACAATACACATGATACCATACATAGCTAACGCCTCTTTAGAAAACATAGTTTTAACATAAATGAAATTGCAAAATAATTTCACAAAATAAATGAAACAATTAATAACATGTTGCTCTCAAATACATTTCAATTGCTTTTTTAAATGTGTGTGCATGTTAATGCACTCCCCAAAAAAATTATAACTTGTTTAAATATCACAAGACTGCAACATTCATGAATTTAAACAATACATTTATTCTCAGGATGCCAGAGAGAGGGAAAAAAAAGGTTCCTAAATAATTGTTTCTTTGCAAGGATTTCCTTTTTTTAATTGTTTGTGAGGATTATGTCTAAAACACACATCTTCATCATTACCATTTCTTTGTCTCTCTTTGAAAGTCACATACCAAGCATGAAAAGGTTAACTTTAGTTACACCAATAGAAAGCATCATGGCAAAATGGTTAAGCCACTGGTCTTGCCCTCTGAAGGTTATGGGGTGGTTTCACAGACTGTGTCACTGATTCCACAACTGCAGAGACCATCAGTGGAACTAGACAGCTCATGCCCTACAGCATAAAACCCAGTGCAATAAAGTCGACCCTTTAACCCATGAACTTTCTTGGGTGGATTCAAGCCCCATTGTGGGAAAGGGGGGCGGGGCGGATGAAACAACCCAGACCCACTGCTTTCCTAATAAGTAGGCTGTAAGAGTGGACTTTTTATGAATGATCGTCTGGCTCGCTAGCTCAGTTGGTTAAAACCCTCTGGGTGACAAACTCCTTGTGGTCCGGGTTCACCCCCGGGGTAGGCGGAAAAGCCACATTTCTCCCAGATTTACGGATCTATCGTGGAATCAAGGCCGAAGGGTTGCGATATCCATAGTACCGAGCCAAAGGGTCATGGTTTCTGGATGATAAAAACAGGAGGGAAAAAAAAGGAACAAATAAGCCAGATCTGTAAAACAGATGTGCATACAAAATCCTGGTTCTGGAACAATGGAAAAAAACTAAGGTCCAGAAGTGGGTGAACAAACAGAACTTTCTGCCGGAGTTTACAACTCGTGTATGCTATAACAAAAAACAACTCTTGAACTTACTCTACTTATTATTGAGACCACAAACAACTGTTACCTCAGACATCCTGACATGATTTATTTTTAAACAGAATAAACAAAGACAGAATAAAGTAAAAATATGTTCATAAATATCGCAGCATTTAAGCAGACATAAAGCCTGGACGGATGAAGAAATATTTTCTCAACAGAGATCAGAAATTTCATACGAGAGGTATCTTCAGTAGAACTGCTATTTGCAGCTCCCCTGCCTGGACTGGATTTAGATTACTTTGTAACCGACAGGGGTATCAGTTAACCTTATAGTGATGCTAAAAGGTGCATTTATAGCACAGCCCAGCTGTAAACCACATCACAACCTGCCAAATGCCATTTTGAGGGTGTATGCAAAGGACACAGAAAAACAAGTTTGTTGATAAAGACACTGGCTGAAACATTCGCTTGTATCAGTGTCTTTCCCTTTTTTAACTCTTTCAGCCCCAACCACACCATCATGTGTGATCAGCTACTGCCCATGTGTGATCAGCTACTGCCCATGTGTGATCAGCTACTGCCCATGTGTGATCAGCTACTGCCCATGTGTGATCAGCTACTGCCCATGTGTGATCAGCTACTGGCCATGTGTGATCAGCTACTGCCCATGTGTGATCAGCTACTGGCCATGTGTGATCAGCTACTGCCCATGTGTGATCAGCTTCTGCCCATGTGTCCCAAACAAAATGTGATTTGATCCAATTTGTGTGTAAACATTTGACCCTTTATTTGGAAATACAACAAAGTATGTTGTATGCTTTAAGTCAAGCTGCCGCCAAAAAAATAATGCACATATGTTTTATTCCTTGTGGCTAAGTACTTCTTAGACATCTTTGATGATCCCTGTGTGGGTTCCAGGGCCCCATTGTCGGGAAAACAAGAACAGACCCACTGCCTCCCCAACAAACATGTCATAGAAGTTGACTAACTGGGGGCTTCCTTCGAAGCCGGAGTGCATCTGCCTGAGAGACAATGTATAAAAAATGGGGATGTATGGGGATGTGGCTAACTCTGCTGTATGTGGTTGTGGCTAACTCTCCATACAGATAAGTTAGATCTGTAAAATGGATGTGCATACAACACTCAGGTTCTGTAATAAGACTAAAGTCTGGAGCTGGATGAATGTCCAGAGTTTACAGCTGGTAAACACTGAAGAAGATCTCTGATAAGATCTTATGGGACTGAAAGAGTTAAAGCTTTGTGCTGTGTCTTCAGTCAGTTCACAGTATCAACTCCCTGACATTTAACTCTGTTTTCCCCACCCTTGCTTTAAGGGCGCCCTCCCCTTGTTATATGGATACCGATACTGGTTTTTACAAGAGTTTTCTTCAACTGGTGGGACCCAAATACATTTCTGCCCAATCATGTTGTGTTTAGTAATGAAAAAACTAATGAGAAAATGACTGCAGAATATTGCAGCACTTTCTCTATCACAAACAATGCTCCTGACTCGTATATAAGATTTTATAAACTCTAAGAAACAGCAGTGTCGAATTAGTTAAAAATTGTAATTTTGCGATATTGGATTTAACAAATAAATGATTATCTACATTTGGCTTTGTTGTTTAGGTTAAAAGACAGGTATCCCTGTTTTGCCATCTGCAGATGTAAACAGTTTAAAAAAACACTGCTGGTAAAAAGCTTGACAAAAACACTGCTGGTAAAAAGCTTGAAAAACACTGCTGCACAGAGCTCACCATCAATACCTATCCACAAAACTGGCCATGAACTCTTCTTCCAAAGGTTCTTGTGTCCTCATTTCATCACTGACTGTTGAAATTTCAATTGAACCGTCTGTTAGTGCCAGCGCCTGTTTGAAGAAAAAATACAAAAGCAGCAAGATGATGAAGTCGAAAAGAGTGAAATTAACATTACGGCAGAATTTACTTTTGAAATCTTCTTCTTCGTGTTCACCGGCTGTAAGCTCCGGCAGAAAGTTTTGGTTGTTTGTCCACCTTTGGACATAAGTCTTGTTCCAGAACGTGAGTGTTGTGTGCACACCCGTTTTACATATCCCACTTATTTGTATGCAAACTGTTGGTTCCTTGCCTCAGGCAGATGCACTCTGACTTTAAAGGAAACACTCCAAATGAGTTGGCTCTTACAATATGCTTGCTGAGGAGGCAGTGGGTCTGTTTTTGTTCTCCTCACAATGGGAGCCCCAGATCCCACATGGGGTGGTGTTGAATGAATTCTTATTCTTCTTTAGCGATACATTTTTGCTATGTATCAATTCCAGTACAGGTCACAAACCAGACAATGCACTAAAGGTCTTTACCATTACTTCCTAGTTGATCTTGTAGGGATGCTCCTGTGGGCCAGATTTCTTCTCTCTGACTAGCAAAGTCTGGACAGTCCTGTAAGACACATGCTCTAGAGTTTGCCTTGCTGAGCCACAACCACATACAGCAGAGTTAGCCACAACCACATACAGCAGAGTTAGTCACAACCACATACAGCAGAGTTAGCCACAACCACATACAGCAGGAGTTAGTCACAACCACATACAGCAGAGTTAGCCACAACCACATACAGCAGGAGTTAGCCACAACCACATACAGCAGAGTTAGCCACATACAGCAGGAGTTAGCCACAACCACATACAGCAGGAGTTAGCCACAACCACATACAGCAGGAGTTAGCCACAACCACATACAGCAGAGTTAGCCACATACAGCAGGAGTTAGCCACAACCACATACAGCAGGAGTTACCCACAACCACATCCAGCTGGAGTTACCCACAACCACATCCAGCAGAGTTAGCCACAACCACATACAGCAGAGTTAGCCACATCCCCATACAGCAGAGTTAGCCACAACCACATACAGCAGAGTTAGCCACAACCACATACAGCAGAGTTAGCCACAACCACATATAGCAGAGTTAGCCATAACCACATATTGCAGAGTTAGCCACAACCACATACAGCAGAGTTACTCATAACCACATATTGCAGAGTTAGCCACAACCACATACAGCAGAGTTAGCCATAACCACATACAGCAGAGTTAGCCACAACCACATACAGCAGAGTTAGCCACAACCACATACAGCAGAGTTAGCCACAACCACATACAGCAGAGTTAGCCACAACCACATACAGCAGAGTTAGCCATAACCACATACAGCAGAGTTAGCCACAACCACATACAGCAGAGTTAGCCACAACCACATTCAGCAGAGTTAGCCACAACCACATACAGCAGAGTTAGCCACAACCACATACAGCAGAGTTAGCCACAACCACATACAGCAGAGTTAGCCACAACCACATATAGCAGAGTTAGCCACAACCACATATAGCAGAGTTAGCTACAACCACATACTGAAGAGTTAGCCACAACCACATACAGCAGAGTTAGCCACAACCACATATAGCAGAGTTAGCTACAACCACATACTGCAGAGTTAGCCACAACCACATACAGCAGCCACAACCACAAACAGCAGGAGTTACCAACAACCACATACTGCAGAGTCAGCCACAACCACATATAGCAGAGTTAGCCACAACCACATACAGCAGAGTTAGCCACAACCACATACAGCAGAGTTAGCCACAACCACATACAGCAGAGTTAGCCACAACCACATATAGCAGAGTTAGCCACAACCACATACAGCAGAGTTAGCCACAACCACATACAGCAGAGTTAGCCACAACCACATACAGCAGAGTTAGCCATAACCACATATTGCAGAGTTAGCCACAACCACATATAGAAGAGTTAGCCACAACCACATACAGCAGAGTTAGCCACAACCACATACAGCAGAGTTAGCCACAACCACAAACAGCAGAGTTAGCCACAACCACATACAGCAGAGTTAGCCACAACCACATACAGCAGAGTTAGCCACAACCACATACTGCAGAGTTAGCCACAGCTACATACAGCAGAGTTAGCCACAGCCACATATAGCAGAGTTAGCTACAACCACATACTGCAGAGTTAGCCACAACCACATACAGCAGCCACAACCACAAACAGCAGGAGTTACCCACAACCACATACTGCAGAGTCAGCCACAACCACATATAGCATGAGTTAGCCACAACCACATACAGCAGAGTTAGCCACAACCACATACAGCAGAGTTAGCCACAACCACATACAGCAGAGTTAGCCACAACCACATACAGCAGAGTTACTCACAACCACATAAAGCAGAGTTAGCCACAACCACATATAGCAGAGTTAGCCACAACCACATACAGCAGAGTTAGCCATAACCACATATAGCAGAGTTAGCCACAACCACATACAGCAGAGTTAGCCACAACCACATACAGCAGAATTAGCCACAACCACATACAGCAGAGTTAGCCACAACCACATACAGCAGAGTCAGCCACAACCACATAAAGCAGAGTTAGTCACAACCACATACAGCAGAGTTAGTCACAACCACATACAGCAGAATTAGCCATAACCACATACAGCAGAATTAGCCATAACCACATACAGCAGAATTAGCCATAACCACATACAGCAGAATTAGCCATAACCACATAGAGTTATCCAGACCCATTCTATGCAGGCATGCTCTCAGTGTACAGCAGGGCTTTACAACTATGTTGACTCAGGTGCCAAATTGTTCAAAAATGGGGACTGTCACTGGCTAGATGCCCCATCCAGCATAGAAAGACCATAAATGCCATACAATTAGCAGTGATCCGTGGGCCGCCAGTTGAATAGCCCTTGTGTGCTGCACCCCATTCTCAGACTGCAAAAAATTTTGGGAATGAGAATTTCTGCCAGGCCTGTTTATATTGTCATCCTTTGATCTCTAATTGTTATTCTTCTTTCTTAATTTTGTCTTCATGGACAACTTTGAGTGTGGATTTCTCACTTTATCTAATTAATTAAATCTGAAGAGGTGGCAAATATATTAAACATTGGTCACCAGGAACTCATTCAATCAATCCAGTGCCATCTCCACAACGAAGGTTGGCTGCAAACGGATCTCCAACACTTTCTCACCTTTATTGTACACTCTCTAGCACTGCTGTTGATGCAACTCTTGATCATATCCACCCACTTGTATCACTGTCTAGTTCTTGTCACCTGCCTTCCTATTTTCTCTCCAGTGTGCTTTTTATGAGACTGTCATATTTGTTCAAAGATCCCTTTTCCCGCCTTAGGCGCATCAGGTATATGCGAAGAGCGTCCCATATTTTTATAGACCAACCGGCTCAAGGTAGGTAATGTGGTCAGCATTAAGCCGGCCGTCTTTACTTCCCCAGGACAGCCATCCTGGTACCCATTTTTTAGGCTGGGTTGACCTGCGACCCCCCATACCATGATAAAAATCCACGCAGCCAGTAGTGGGTTTCGATCACGGTACGTTGGATTACGAGTTGGACTCGCAACTAAGCCACGGGCGCCGCGTCATATCTGTTAATGCGGGTCAAAATATTTCATTTGTATTTTATTTCTCTCAAGTCGTTTTCATTCCATCCCTCCAAAACCTTTATTTTTTATGTTTTTAAAAAAATTTTTGTGTGGTTCCTTGGAATACAAACTATTCTTCTGTACTTCTGTAAACCTAGAGCCTAAACTTGACTTTATAACTGTTCGCTCAATGGTCAGGTTTATGCATAATATAGTTTTTCATGGTTAATGATAGGTGAAATAAAACTAGAATTAGGATTTGGCTTACCATGTGTGCAGATCTAGAAGTACCTGGCATCAGCAGTTTGGGATCTCCTCCAAAATCCATGAATGTGGCGCTAGGAAAACAAATATTTTACTGCATAATTCCTGCTTTTCTTTTATCTACCTGTTTGGCTGTCCTTCACTAAAAAAAAAAAAATTTTATTCAAGTGTTTTAATTTCTCAGTTTTCTGCATCCCATCTCCTAAGATGCACAGCCCTGAACTAACAAATACCACATCATTTGTAGATTTGTTTTCTTCTTCTTAGCATTCACCGGCTGTAAACTATGAAGGAAAGTTCTGGTTGCTTGTCCACTTCTGACCTTTGGCCTAGTTCCAGGATTTAACCCTGTGGGTTTTGGGGTCCCATTTTGGAGGCCAAAAAAAAGGATAGACCCACCGCAACCCCAAAAGCTAGTTGCAAAAGGCGACTAATCAGGAGTGTTATCTGTGCCTCTCCAAAGGCCCAAGAACAGACACGGAAAGGTGATATTTTAATTTAGATTACATTAATTTATACGAGTAGCAGCCCCCCTCCCCTTTCTCTCTCTAATTTGCTTGTAGCTGACACTGACTCAAACTGTTGACAAATTATGGAGATGTAAACAGCCTCAAATGTATCACTGCTTTCTTTAAATATATTCCCCTCGACTTTGAGCAGTGTTTCAGGAACAAGAAAAATTAATCATTAGAAATAAATGGGTGCTTTATTAATATCTTACCCCAAACAGGGGAAATCCACAGGTCACGGGCAATCTAATATTTCAGGAGGTGGTAGGTAGGCTGCATGCAGTTGTGGGATCTAGGCTGCATGCAGTGGTGGGACCTAGGCTGCACTCTCTCGTGGGACATAGGTGGGTTGGGGTTAGAGCCAGTTCTAGATGTTTTGGGGTTGTTAAAAGCATCAGACAGCTGGAAAACCCAGTCTTACCACCCTCTAAAATGTTGGACTGTCCTGTGACATCCTCTTGAAAGGATATCACACAAAAACAAATAAATATGTTAACTGATCTTCTTAGTGATCTTCTTTCACTCTGTGAAATGTTCTGGTTGTTCATCCACTTCTGGACTTCGATCTTGTTCTAGAACTTGAGTTCTGTGTGCATGCACATTCATTTGACATTTTTTACAGACGGTTAGTTCATTGAGGAGCGGCTGGCCGAATGGTTAGAACACTGGGCTCTCAAGGGGAAGACCTGGGTTTGAATCCTCGGTAAGGGCGGGGGATTTTTTCTCTCGGGGCAAAATAAATTCCTCACCTGCACAGTCGTGGCGACAGCACTAGCTATGCGGCCGTAAATCCTCAGGCTTAAAGACCCCCTGCCAACACCACAAAAGTCGTATAATAAAGGCGATAATTGGCAGTTTTGGCAGTTAGTTCGTTATCTTTCAGGCAGGCCCACTCCAATTTTGAAACAAACACTCCTAATTAGTTGCCTCTTGTGATGTGTTTTAGGAAGCAGTGAGTCTATTCCCCCCCCCCCCCCCCCCCCCCCGCTCTTAAATTAGGGTCCCGAAACCCAGATAGGGACCCAGTAATTACTGTCTAGGATAGCAAGAGTTAAAGTCTGAGCTTTCAGGACAGCACTAAGAGTTAAAACTCAGACAAAAATTAGCTTAATGACATACCTGCCGGACCTGATCTTGTCTACTTTGATGGGCCCTCGTCCATTATCAACTAAATCAAAAGTGAAAATTGTTGAACTGTCATCTAAAACAAAAAACACAGCAGGTCGGCTGTGAGACCAGCGTACATGTTGAATTTGCCTCCCTGAAATAAATCCTCGCCAGGAAGCAATTGGATTTTCTGAAAAGTCAAAGAAATATTTTTTTAAGTGGAAGCAAATCCTGAAGTAACCTTTTAAAAGATCAGTTATACAACTGTCATAACTGAGGATAGTTCAAGAAGTGAACTCTTTTCTTCCTCAAACTCACTGGGTGTAAACTCTGGCAAAAATTTATAGCTGTTTGTCCACTTCTGGATTTTAGTCTTGTTTTCTGAACTTGAGTTTTTGGTGCACATCTGTTTTACAGATCTGGCTTACACTTTTCGGGCAGATGCAGTCCGACTTTAAAGAAAGCAACCCTAATTCATCAACTTGTTAGAGAGGCATTGGATCTTTTTCTTTTATTTTCCCCACAATAGGGCCCCAGAACCCACATGGGGACAAGAAGCTAACAAGAAGGAACAAAGTTCAGGAGACATTTTCCAAAAGGAGAAGGTATTTTCTTTTTCTGGTTTTTTAAAATTGTTCAGTATTACTTCTTCTGCAAGCTGTACTGATACTGTGGCTAGGAAGTTCTTCTAACAGGCCCGTGGTCATGGGTTCAGATCCCATTAACTTCTTGAGTCCCAAACAATGCACCATGGGTGACTGGATTTACTCATATGCACCAGTTAATATATTTTTACATTTGCACATTTTATGTTTAGTTCTTCTTCTTCTTCTTCTTCTGCCTTTCTTTCCCCCAATGGAGCATAGGAACTCAACCAACTCACGCCAGGTCGTTCTATCCTTCGCCATTGCATGGAGCTCTCCCCATGTCCTCCCCATCTTTCTAACCTCATTTTCCAGCTCTATCCCCCGTGTGTTTTTTGACCTTCCTTTATTCCTATGCCCCTGTGGGTTCCAATGCAAAGACATTCTAGTTATGCTGTTCTCCTGTTTTCTCAGTGTGAATCCTATCCAACGCCAGAGTGTTTTCCTTACCTCTTGATCCACTGGAGCCTGTTTAGTTCTCTCCCAAAGCTCTACATTAGTTATTCTATCATACCATTTAATTCCCTCTATTCTGCGCAGGCACCAGTTAATGAATGTCTGTAATTTATTAGTAATTGCCTTAGTTGTTCTCCATGTTTCCGCCCTGTACTAGTACTGATTTGACATTAGAATTAAAAATGTTTAGTTTAGTATTTCTTTTGACCTCCACAAATTCCCTAGTGCTATGAAAGCCCCTCTTGCCTTTTGTATTCTTATTTTATGTTTAGTTAGTGCATGCTAAAACACTCAAAAACACATTTGTCTCCCTGTGGATACAGTATACTCATTATTTTGTTGATTTCACATATCCGTTTTACATATCTGACTCATTTGTATGCAGACTGCTGGCTCCTTATCTCTCAGGCAGATTTACTCCGACTTTGAAGGAAGCTCCCAATTATTCGAATCATACAACATGCTTTTGGGTAGGCAGTGGGTCTATTCTTGTTTTCCCTATAATAGGGCCCCGGAACCCACATGAATGAGATGACTATGAAGAAGAAGGTAGAGAAAACAACGACACTTGAAGCAGACGTACCCTGTTTAGTACTGAACAAGTGCAAGGCACCATCATCACAGCCTGCCTGTAGAATCAACAAAACCTCCAGACATGAAATTACAACTGGCACAAAAACTTAATTCAAAAGCAAATGCAGTAAGTTTACACAACTAATTTGAGATAAATATTTGGTTAACATAACATTTTTTTTTTTAGGTCTAAGCAGGGATGTAATATGCATCATATATCTATCAGTACTTTGTTAGCGTCGGCTCTGTGGCTAAGTCGATGCGAACGCTTCCTAATGCCGGGATGCCGGGTTCGATCCCAGCTGTGAGCCATGCGCCTTGCGTTGGTTTCGACAGTGGTATCAAGAAAGCCGACCGTCCAGAAAGCAATGGCAAACTACTGGATGTAAATTTGCCTAGAAAAACCACACAACAGCCAGGGGCTGTTGCGGTTGGTTCTGCAACGTTCTGTAAAAGATACACAACTAACTTAACTTTGTTAGCACACATTTGTTGTTAACATGAAATATTTTTTTCAGTCCCTCAAGAGTTTGTGTTGACAAGATTTTACTGTATTAAGAATATGTCGTTGAATGTTGAAACAAGAATCGACATCCCAGCACTCGGGACACTTTCTATAAGCGCTCCATCTTCATCTTTGGCAGCAAGCCAAGACTTGCAATTCCAAAGCCACCAGTAACTGTCTAATTGTATATCCATCTTCCCTTTCCCTTGAGTGTTGAGCATCAGCCAGATCCTCCGGTAACTCCATGCAGCACCATTCTCCTCAGACCATAATCTTCTTCTTCTTCGCGTTCACTGGTTGTAAACTATGGTGAAACGTTTTTGCTATTTATCCAATTGTGGACTTGAGACTGGTTCCAGAACCTGAGTGCTACATGCACATCCGTTTTACAGATCTGACTTATTTGTATGAAGACTGTTGGTTTACTTTCTGCCTCTCAGGCAGATGTACTTCAACTTCGAAGGAAACCCCCAATTAGTTGACTCCTACGACAGGCTTGTTAGGAAGGCAGTGGGTCTATTCTTGTTTTCTCCAAAATAGGATCCTAGAACCCACACGGGAGATCTCGGACCGTAATTATCTATTTGTGCCTACGCACTGTCCACTTGCTTCCAAAGGGGGCTAAAATATCTAGCTTGCATGCATCAAATCACCACCAAGTGGTGCAGAACCAGCCAGTCTATCTGCCTGATCATTTCCCAAAAGGTGACATCTGAAGCAATATTTGCCACTCTGCATGGAGCATGCCTGTCTCCACCTTTCTCAACATGCTCTGCGAGTCAGTTACAATTAGGACATGTGTGTACAGCTAATTTTCAAGCCAGTGGAAGGCAGCAATGATTGCCTCCACCTCCATTCTCAAACTAGACAATGTGATATCATTTGCCAGGCTTTGTTGCTTTAAGTGACATCCATTACATGGTTCTGAGGTCCATGTACCCAGGTGAGGGCAACCATATGTGAATTTGGGACAGCTGCTATCCAGTTCACCAGCCAGGGACACCCCCCCCCCTTCTCCTTAAACGCATATATCAAAATATCATATCTGACTCCATTGTAGGCATCCTCAAGATCAAGTGCTGCCACTACCGTCTCCTGTCTATTCTTGAATCATACATAAACATCAAAAGCAAAAGTAGCTGCATTCGACCAGGTATATTTCCTTGGTCGGTAACTACCCAAACCTTCTGGCAGCAGCTTTTGCTTTTTCAAAAACATTTATAATGATACATGATAAGGAAGACGTGGTTAGTGCCTTGTGGGAGAGCGTGTACAGTTCGGAGGAGCAGACTGATCACCAGTGTGGTGAGACTGATGCAGCGGGGAGTGATGAGAGGTTCTGGCAGATGCTCGAGGCTCAGAGGAAAGGCAAGACAGACGTTTAATCAGAATGCTACTGGCACCATTAGTATTGGAACTCTTCGCTGGCTGCTGAAGATGGGGAAGGAGCACTTATGGGAATGCCCTGAGTGCTGTGATGTCGGTTCTTGAATCAAATCAAATCAAATCAAAACAGTTATAGTTTAAAAGCAATAATCTTCTTCTCTAGCACCTTGTGAAAGTATTTTGTAGGGAGATAATCCTGAAACCACTGAGTCTGGAATAATCTTTGCCTGGCTTTGAAAGTGGGATTAGGTAGCTGTGTACCCAATCCTGGAGTAGTGAAACTGTAATGAAACTCTGGCTAAAGGGAAAAGCCATCATATTAAGAATATAAAATGGAGAAAGTAATTATCAACATCTACCACACAACACATGGTTTAAATATTCATTTTATTTTTTATTTTCCACTATTCCCATTATTTTTTTCCATCTTCCCTCCTACCTTCTTCTCATCTGTCATCCTTTCTTTTTAAAATTTAGTTCACTGATTATCCTAATTTATTCAATTTTGCTCCGTACAGTCAAAGGTGGCACGCACTTACCAGAAAGTATGATAAACCAAAGGGAGAAAAATCCAGTGAGACAATTGACACAGGGGAATCTGAAAAAAATTGAAAAGATTAAAATTACAGTTACCAATCTGATCAATCAATGATTCTTCTTCTTCCTTTTCTTCAGCATTCCAAGCCCTTGAGGTTAATTGCTGCAGATATCACCCGCCTCCATTCATCTTTCTGGCTGGCCTTCTCTTTCCAGTTGGTGACACCAAGTGTTTGCAGGTCTGTCTGGACATTATCTCTCCATTGTCTTCTTGGTTCTTGGTCTCCCTCATGGTCTACGACCATTCATCTCCCTTGTGTATACAGTTTTTACTTCTCTGTTATCTGACAATCTTTCAATATGCCCCAACCATTTCAGTCATTATGCCAGTGATCAACGATCATTTAAACCAATTATGAATTTCGTTTTTGCTTCTCTTTCCACTCCCTGCTGTTGACATCTTTGATGGGTACAAAGATTTGTCGTAAGAGTCTGCTTTAGAAAACCTGTAATAAGAATTCATCTCTTTTAGTTGTGCTCCAAGTTTTAGAGCCATATAAAATGACTGGTCTTATCAATGTTTTACATATTTTGATCTTGATGTTGCAAGACAGACACTTTACCTTAGAAGATGTTAAAGGGCATAGTATATTTTATTTCCAGATTGTATTCTAGATTGTATTTCTTTTCTCAGCATGTTGGAGCAGTTAAAGTTTGCACCTAAGTATTAAATGTAATCATTGATTAACCCTGCAAAAAAATCCAGCAATTATAAATCACATAAATAAATCAACCAATTATGAACCACACAAACATATCAACCAACTATGAATCCCTGCAGTAGCTAGATGTTAGCTTGAAGAGTTCCAGTCTGACCCAGCCTAAACTAAGCATCAAGAAATGCCCTCAGAAGTACAGGTGGCTGGCAAGATGCTGAATACATCACCCATGAACACATCACCCCTGAACACATCACCCCTAAACACATCGCCCCTTAAACACATCACCCCTAAACACATCACCCCTGAACACAACACCCCTAAACACATCACCCCTGACCACAACACCCCTGAACACATCACCCCTAAACACATCACCCCTAAACACATCACCCCTAAACACAACACACCTGAACACATCACCCATGAACACAACACCACTGAATACAACACCCCTAAACACATCACCCCTAAACACAACACCCCTAAACACATCACCCCTGTACACATCACTCCTAAACACAACACCCTTAAACACATCACCCATGAACACAACACCCCTGAACACAACATGCCTAAACACCCCTGAACACATCACCCATGAACACAACACCCCTAAACACAACACCCATCCAGTACTAATTTGCCTTGAAACATGTATAGGTCTAGCATCATATCCCTGATACACAACCAGGATATTCAGGTGTGCGAGGTAACAAGCAGGCCCATAGATTAGCTGCTGCTGCTCCTCTAGGTGGTGAGCTACTATATGATAAAGATGCTGAATACATCACCCATTAACACATCGCCCCTGAACACATCACCCATAAACACATCACCGCTGAACACATCACCCCTGAACACATCACCCATAAACACATCACCCCTGAACAGAAGGGGGTATCACCTAGGAACTAGTAAGTGAAGATAAGGACATTAACAGTGATGCTTTGTAATGTTCCCCCATCTTCCAAAAAAATTTACCGGGAAGGCTAACCCGGGCATGATGAAATGAATAAAGCAGTTGGATGTATCAGCAAAGATCACAGTCATGGTGTAAAGGGGCGCAATTATAATTAGACATGTGACAGTGAGTGCACTAATCGTAACTACCGTGCCACCATAACCCACATGTAACAACTCACCTCCAAGTGACCAATGGCTGGGAGGGAAGGCTCTCTTACCAAACCTGACCCCGTGAACCACATGTCCCTGTAAAAGAGAACAAAAAACTGGAGGTAGTTTATTTTCATTGCAAAAGAACCAGAGGGGGAAAAAACGGGATGTGCATTACACATTATTATTCTTCTTCTGACCTTAAAAGGACAACTGGCATACTGTATTGTTGTTTACAGCTAAGCTGTGATTTTTGTGAATTTTGGCCCAAAATATCTTATTTGAGGAAATCTGAACTAGTCACCTTTAACTCTTTGAGTCCCAAGGAACGTATCATATGTTCATAGGTTCCTACCTAGAAGCCCAATGAACGCATTTTATGACTCTCCTTACTACCCCCTGGGCCTGTGATGCTAAACCCCCTGAGACTCAAAGAGTTAAAGACAAGTTTTTGATAGGGCAGTAAATTTTTCTAGTTTTTCCTAAAAACCACTTGAGGAAATACAAATATAGCTGCAATGGAATCGCAAATCTTTGAGCATTAGCTAAACTGAGGACAAAGTCTACTGATAGACTTCAGTGCAAACAAATGGCCCAAGAGTTTGGACAGCATGTGGTGTATAGTAGATTTATCACCTCAGTTGTGCATGTGCACTGATACACACTGATAGAAAGGAGAGGAGGTGCGGTTTATGTTATTTGCTGAAATATGTACATTACCCATTTGTGATATTTCATTTTTTTCTTAGCATTCATCGGCTGTAAATCTGGCAGAAAGTTCTGGCTGTTCATCCACTTCTGGACTTTGGTCTTGTTCCAGAACTAGAATTGTGTGTGGACATTCATTTTATATTATCTGTTTACTTGTAAGCAGACTGTTGGTTCTTCGCCGCTCAGGCAGATGCACTCTGACCTTGGAGGAAAAATGCCTAATTAGTCGCCTTTAATAAAATACTTGTTAGGGAGGCAGTTAGGTCTATCCCTCCCCCCCCCCCACCAAATGGGGTGCCAAAATCCACGAGATGTAGCTTAACCATATTTCAGATTTCTTGCCAAGTATTCTCGTTATTTTTCTGTTCACCGGTGAAGACTTATTAAAACCTTTAATTGTAACTGTGTTTCTTTACTTTCGCTGAGTTTCCCAGTTACATTTTGTGTTTACTCATCTACTGTGCTGTAAAAAAGCCTGACTGACTATACAAGTTGGCAAAGACACCTGACAACAGTTATGCTTTCGCCTCACACTACTAAGTAAAGTAAAAGACACTTTTCAGGCATATTGGGCATAAAGGGCTAGACCAATATTTTGTAGATCAATCAGCACTCGGTGGGTGATGTGGTCAGCATCACGCCAGCCAACTTTACTTCCCATAACTTTAACTGGTACCCATTTAAGGCTGGGTCATCCTAAAAGTCAAAAAAATAAAAGGTGGGGGGGGGGGGGGGGGAAGGGAAGGGGAGGGGGGTAGTCTGGTTCCATTAGAACCTGAACCCACAATCTTCCAAACAGGACTTGAGTTATACCAGAATGGTGTAGCCATTACAGGTATCCTTATTGTAACTTCTTTGGAGGTTGAATCGGGTATCTAGGATCTGCCCAGTTGGCTTGCCATCCAAACTGAGATTTTTAAATTTTAGGGTGGTCAAACCTGGGGGGGGGGGGGGGGGGGTGGAAGGCATGAATTATACTTACAATGTCAGTTCCCACGTAAAAATGATTGAGGTCCCCAGGGTGAAGGTGAAGGTTTAAAGCTCTCAATTCCAAGGTTGTAGACAAGTACCTGGTTTAAAAATAATGAGCACAGATGAAACACTCTCAATTCCAAGGTTGTAGACAAGTACCTGGTTTAAAAATAATGAGCACAGATGAAACAGACTCATGAGAAAATCATGTGGCTTCCTGAGATAAAATAACGGGGAAAGATTAAACCCAGTCATAACATAATGCCCCTGTGTAGTTTACGGATCCTCCTTTTTGTCACACACACAAGCGTACAAAATTACCCGCTGCCCCCTGACAAGCATGTCATAAAATGTGACTAATTACCAAGTTCGCTGAAATCGGATGTGTTTGGCCAAAAGGTACATATATGGCAACATAACATCCCATCTGCCCTTTGAGGGTGAACTCAAAAGAAGATAAAAAATCTTCAAATTACTTCTTTAGTACAAAATAACAAGCGGGGATGAAACTTTTTTTTTCTTTTTTACAAAATATGGATCTATGACAAAGTCATTCAATTGTCATTGATGTCAACAATGCACATGATGTAGTTTTATCTCACGAAACAAAAAAGTAAATTCATAACCAAGGAAATGAGATGTTTGAGAAGGGCTGCAAGACTGACCAGAAGATTGGGGGGGGGGGGGGGGGGGGAGAGGGGGGGGGGGGGGGGGGTGGGTTCACAATGGAGAAACACTGCATCTTCTTCTCCACATTCACAACAAGGAAAGATTGCTTTAAGCAACTCCTGATGCACTGTACAATGGTCTTATCCTCTGATTGTGGCTGTGATCAACATCACCACACTACAAAAAGACAAAACTTTAATCAACAGATTTGCATTAATTCCTATATCCAGCAAACAAGTGTCTATCTTGATGCAGTGTCTTTTGAAAAACCCTTCTGGCGCGCTACTTGGAGCAAACTGACCAAAAAGACGAAGCTACAAGAATAGGGGTTAAGATGAAACTGTCGATGCTGTGCGAGAACACTGTGCTAGGCACTGATCTCACAATCACTGCAGATACCTTAAGAACTTGCCTCAAGAAATCGCGCAGCACTGCTCCAGGCCCTGACGGCATCCGATACAATGACATGCTGATGATGTCGAATGCTGATTTGAAAAGCGTGGCAAAGGAATTCAATATCAGCATCCAGAGTCTCCAGATACAAGAGGAATGGCTCCATAGTTATTTGTTCCCACTACCAAAGCCTAATAAAGACCACTCAAAGATCTGCGGCTACAGAATCATCTCTGTTGGCAAATTTTTGGAAAAAATTGTAGCACAAAGATTGACCACCTACTTGGAACTACATGATAAGTTCCCACCAACACTTGGAGGGTACAGGTTAAATAAAGAGACATGGTTCAATGCTGCAGTTTTCGCCTACGATGTGTACGAGGGATTTCAGATTAAAGAAGAGACATGAGCGGCAGTGTTGGACTTAGAAGATGCCTACAATAAAGTACCATATGATTATTTAATGCAATTACTGCTTAAACTAGAAGTTAATCCTATTCTGATCCGCTGGATTGCTGCGGTCCTGTTCCAGAGAAAGATTGTACTAACTAAGATGTGGTAGCTGGTCCTCAGAACCGCAAACGATATGTCCAGGCTTGCCACAGGGATCACCGCTATCACCAGTCTTATTCAACGTTTATACGGTGATGATCACTGAGCAGCAGTTGAATGGAAAGGGAAGGACTTTGTCATTTGCTGATGACATTTTGATTTATCGACGAGGGCGTGATAGACAGGAGATCGCCAGCACTATACACAAAGAACTCGATCGAATTGCCGCCTGGTGTGATGGTTCCAATGCCTATGTCAATCCTTCGAAGGCATCAGTATCATGGTTCTCTTTGAACAATCACATTGTCAAGTCGGACTTAACCAGAAGTGAAAATGCGTGATAATGTGTTGACCAGAACCAACGTTATGATGTTTCTCGGGGTGAGGTTTGACCATGTGATAACAGAAGCACGCAAAGGTCTATCTGCAATGAGAATTCTGGCTGCTTCCAATATTGAGCAAAGACTACTAATACTTCTATTCTACGGTATGGTCCTTTCCCCCATTGAATACGCTCTGGCCATCCTCACTGTCAGTGCTACCCAGATTGAACGACTCGAAAAGGTGCAAAATGAAGCCATGCGCATTATTTTGGGATGTACAAGAGACACATCCTGTGGAGCAATGAGGTATCTACTTGACTTTCCAACAATGAACCAAAGGATCAGGATGTGGAGGGCTCGGCCATATCTCAAAATATGTGCTGATAAGAAACACCCACTGCATCAAGCGCATTTTAGTGAAAAGGGCGACAGACTGAAGAGGGGGAAATCGTGGCTAGGTCGGGCAGAAGATGTTATTAGGCAAATATGCAGCCTAACCGACATCATACCTGGTGCAGAATGGATACCTGTGCCTCAGGCGTTTATTTGTACATTTTCCTGTATTGTCACACTCAACAGGCGATGTAGAGAAGATAATCCTGTTGCTGTTAATGCAGAGGTCAACGCTTTCATCGGTGAAAATTCAGACGAAGCAGATGCAATAATCTATACAGACGGATCCGTTATACGCCAAAGAAGAAGCGCATGGGCATTTACAGCACGCTCAGTGGGCAGAACAGTCAAAGAAGCCAACGGCGCCTTCTCCCTGACAACCAGCAGCATGACGATGGAGGTGATGGCAGTGACGCAAGCGCTTGCCTGGCTTGAAACACAAAAATACACCCGCGTGTGTATACTCAGTGATTCAATGAGTATGATCCGGAGGGTTCAGGCAGGTTCAGTGCGAAGACAATGGCTTGAATCATTACAGAAGTCCACTGTGCGTGGAGTCACCTTTATTTTTGTTCCGGGTCACGCAGGCGTCGATGGAAATGAAAGAGCTGACAGGTTGGCTGGATCCGCTATCACTACCGACGGTCAGCCTATGGATCATGCTGATATTATCAATGCCCTCAGAGAAATGGGAAGGATAGAGGACTTTGGTGGCAGTGAATCCACATCACTTGCCAGAATGGCAGACTTGGGAATTAAGATCGGTACAGCAAAAAACGAGACGCAGACCAGACACGCCAGAAGACTTGTTAATCAACATAGAACTGGTTCTATTAGCCATCGGACGTTGGGGTTCATACTGAGGGGAGGATCTGAGCACCCATGGACATGTCCGGAGTGCAATGAGGATAACCCAACTAACTAACTAAAGTGTCTATCTTACTTGTCTGGCTTAGAGAGTACAATTCACACTACAATATCTAGCTCAAGTACATCCATCTTACTTGTCTGGGTTAGAGAGTACAATTCACACTACAATATCTAGCTCAAGTACATCCATCTTACTTGTCTGGGTTAGAGAGTACAATTCACACTACAATATCTAGCTCAAGTACATCCATCTTACTTGTCTGGGTTAGAGAGTACAATTCACACTACAATATCTAGCTCAAGTACATCCATCTTACTTGTCTGGGTTAGAGAGTACAATTCACACTACAATATCTAGCTCAAGTACATCCATCTTACTTGTCTGGGTTAGAGAGTACAATTCACACTACAATATCTAGCTCAAGTACATCCATCTTACTTGTCTGGGTTAAAGAGTACAATTCACACTACAATATCTAGCTCAAGTACATCCATCTTACTTGTCTGGGTTGGAGAGTACAATTCACACTACAATATCTAGCTCAAGTACATCCTTCTTACTTGTCTGGGTTGGAGAGTACAATTCACACTACAATATCTAGCTCAAGTACATCCTTCTTACTTGTCTGGGTTAAAGAGTTCAATTCACACTACAATATCTAGCTCAAGTACATCCTTCTTACTTGTCTGGGTTAGAGAGTACAATTCACACTACAATATCTAGCTCAAGTACATCCATCTTACTTGTCTGGGTTGCAGAGTACAATTCACACTACAATATCTAGCTCAAGTACATCCTTCTTACTTGTCTGGGTTAGAGAGTACAATTCACACTACAATATCTAGCTCAAGTACATCCATCTTACTTGTCTGGGTTAGGGAGTACAATTCACACTACAATATCTAGCTCAAGTACATCCATCTTACTTGTCTGGGTTGGAGAGCACAATTCACACTACAATATCTAGCTCAAATACATCCATCTTACTTGTCTGGGTTAGAGAGTACAATTCACACTACAATATCTAGCTCAAGTACATCCATCTTACTTGTCTGGGTTAGAGAGTACAATTCACACTACAATATCTAGCTCAAGTACATCCATCTTACTTGTCTGGGTTAAAGAGTACAATTCACACTACAATATCTAGCTCAAATACATCCTTCTTACTTGTCTGGGTTGGAGAGTACAATTCACACTACAATATCTAGCTCAAGTACATCCATCTTACTTGTCTGGGTTGGAGAGTATAATGGAGGAACTTCTCAGCAGTTTAATCCTGCCTCCCGGAGACAGACCAAGATCAGCTTCTGAACCAGCAGGATCTGATGCAGCTGTCTCCAAGACAACCTAGACAGAAACACAATCTCTTACATGGATGTGAAAAATAAGGAAAACCACAAATTTTTATGTTCCTGCAATGGAGTACAGACTTTCCCCATGTAGATTCCGGAGCCCCATTGTGGGATAAACAAGAATACACCCACTGCCTCCCCAAAAAGCATATCATATGAATCAACTAATTGGGGTGCATCTTCGAAGTCAAAGTACATCTGCTTTGAGGCAAGGAACCAAGAATCTGCATACAAATAAGCCAAACCTGTGAAACAGATATGTACGCATTATTCAGGTTCTGGATGGTAGACACATATAGAAATTGCTGAAAATTATACTTGCCGACAAATTTACAGCACAGACTAAATGAAAATTACACTTGCCCACAAATTTACTGTACAGACTAAATGATAATTATACTTGCCCACAATTTTACAGTACAGACTAAATGATAATTATACTTGCCCACAAATTTACAATAGCTTTCTCCTCAACTGAAGCTAACTGGAATGATAAACCTAAGCTGGATTCTGTGAAGTAAACATATTTTTAGTTGAAGTAAAATGTTCATGTTCACTTAACTACAGGAATAACAGAGAAATAAAATAACTAGATGCTATCCTAAGACACAGAAATGAAAGATGTAAAAAATGGGCTATCCTCCAAATAACGGCCAAATATTATGGCGGCCAAAAGGCCAAAAACACACACTGACAGGGCCTCAGTCACATGTAAATTGCGGACTTCCTGAGACTTAAATTACGGACTTTCGGCAACTACCGCCACCGCCGAGAGTATCTCCCGCCGGGCTAAACTAGATGGCTGGGACTCACGAGCAGCAGCTTCCACATCTTCTGCAGCTTTGCTCGTGAGTCTCAGCCATCTAGTTTAGCCACGCTCTGCACTGCGTGTAGCAGCGCAGGAGATACTCTCGGCGGTTTCGGAAGTCGGCAATTTGAGTCGCCGAAAGTCCGCAATTTACATGTGACTGAGGTCCTGTTTTTGGCCACCATAATATGAGGCCGTTTTTCTGAGGATAGCCCAAAAAATGAGATACTCAGACATTAATATCATCAGTTAGTACGAGGGGAAGCCAATAAGTAAGTGACAAATGATTATGGGATGGCAGGAAAATTTAGCTGGTGGTTTCAAAAGGCATCAATAGGTGACAGCAACATCGAACTTTATGTCTCCATTCGTTCGATGTTGACTGGTCTTATAACTGTTGATACATGTGGTTGCTCTGTATAGCTACATTTTATTATTTCTAACTGCTGGAGAATCGTTAACATGAACACTGTAAACATATGACATTTTTTCTCTGAAGAGGGTAATGAACAGGCAGACAGACTGGCTGGATCTGCACCACTGGGTGGTGAAGTGATACATGACAATGCAGATGTGGTCAAGGCCCTTTGGGAACAAGCAACGGAATCAGTAGAAAAACAAGATTATTATGGCCTGGAGAGAATGAGGTACCTGGGAGTAATCAGGGGGTCTGGCCGGCTCACTACACTCAGAGGAAAGGCAAGAGGGACATATAACCAGATTGTGACCGGTTCCATCAGTATTGGAACTCTGTGCTGGCTGCTGAAGATGAGGACAGAGTACACATGAGAATGCCCCAAGTGCTGTGATGTCAATTCTTGACTCAACTCTAGAGACAATATTAAATTTAAACTGTTACTGAAAAACTGAGAGAAAGCTGATATTACCTGTAGCATCCTCATTTTTCTGTGACCTGGGATTAGAATCAGGAATAGAGGTCAAATACATGCTTTTAATAATAAATAAATAAATACATAAAATGAAGAAATTAAAATCTGATTTTAAATATTAAGTCTTATTTCTTCTTAATGTCAAATTTTAAAACCATAAAGATACAGGAAACAAAGATAGAGGAAGTCCCATATCATATGCTATCATTAGAGTGTGAAATGTTAGGATTTGATAAATACTTCATCATCGTAATCAGGTTGGGTAAAGTGTTTGTTCTCTTGATTGATTGCCATGCTACCCTCTCAAACAATTCTCAGAACATCAGAGCAATGTTTCCCCCACTGTGAATTGGAACAAAGAAGACACAAACAATAGAATGCACAATTTATTACTTAGCGTATTTCCCTGTATCTCATCAGGTGCACGACTACAGTAATAATTTATTTAAATGTGGCAAATAAAATTAATGCTTTCAACTGAAACAAACAAAGAAAATGACGACATTAAAAGGTAAACACCCTGTTTCAGCAGGGCAAATACAGGTGAACCAACATGTTTTTTGTTGTTGTTGACAGCATGATTCTTGACTGAACTATTTTATTGTCATGGCTTCTACATATCTCAGCATTCTGCGGTTGGTTTTGGTATACAGAATTCAGAATGCATCGTTCTTTTTTTTTACAACCCATTAGTTATTTTTCTTTTTCAATTTTGTCAGAGTCATTGTCTGTGAGTGTTATGATCATCAATGGCACCAAGGTGTATCACTAGCCATCTGGCAACACCCCGCTGCCAGGTGAAGCTGTACACAGGCATGAAATCAAGGTCGATACACTATGCAACTCTTCTTCTTTTAAATAAAGGTCACAGCTCAAGTTGGGGAAACCATGACCCTGCAATGACAAAATGCTCTGTCAACCCGAAAGCCTTTGCTTTTAATCCACATGGGGTCCTATTTTTATACTGGATCTCAAGCTGCCAGGATGATCCAGCCCGGTCAGGTAAGGTAGCTGGCATAGTGTTGACTATATTGCCCCCTGAGGGCCAACTGGGCTATACAAGTATGTGTGCAGCATTGTATGCTTCATGTGACAAATGGTTGTAAAATTGGCCCTATATGTCTAGTTTTTGGTGAGGATAGCTCAAGACACTCTCATCCTTGAAATATGGTTTTCTGGGCCAACCAACCCCATCAAACTGTAACCTTCTTCCTGGCATTCGGTTTCAAACGCTCAGGTCAGAGGTCAGGTGGGCTGCTTCTATAAACTCACAAGTCATTTGCAGGTCCTCCACGGTTCCCCCAGCCTACTCTGCACACTTTGCTTTTGAGGCTAGGTTTCTCTTCCTAGTTGCAAGTATAGTGGGCAGGCTTGTACAATGTGTTTGTCAGGTGTTCGTGGTATCGCCTAATACACACTGTGAGAACTATACAGTCTTTATTTTATCTTTATCCAGTAAATAACAAATACCGTATCTCTTTCTCCTCCTACTTCCTCCACAAATTTGTCAGCCCCCTAACACTTCTCTCTCATTTTCCGCTCCTTCCCTCACTTACCCCACAATCTTTGAAAACACTGGCACAATGGACATAACAGGACTGTGGTGATTCTCTGGCTCCAGAACTTGAGCTGTAATAAACAAAACTTTTAAGTTAGTTGCATATTATTAACAGGATGTTGCACAACCAACCCTATCATCTTTTGGCAGTTTTGTGGTTTTGCTAGGCAATTTACTTTCAGTAGTTTGCCACTGCTTCTAAATGGTCGGTGCTCTTCACTACTGCCAAAATCAGCAAAAAGTGGTCTGCTGTCAAACTGTGTGAAACTGGAAAAGAACAAGGTATTTCAGAAGTATGCAGCATTTTCTCAATACCTAAGCATAGATGCCAACAATATAACAAACACAAATTTTTGGAAAAAAAAATGTTTCTATGTCTACACAAGTATAATCAGTTTTTATTTCTTTCCGCACTGTAGGTACTTTTGTTTCCTTCTCCTTTTCTCTCTTTGTCCCTTTCTCCTCTCTCTTCAGCACATCAGTCTCTAGCAGGAATGTGGAAGTCAAGAGGAAGCCATTACACCCTTTTCTAAGAATAGGTTTATGAGCAGCCACACACAAAAACCACATTTATCATTACCCGTATTGTATGTGGGGAAACGCACCAGATGTTCCTCCCCCTCCAGATTTATGTGGCGATGATTTGACGCAGGTTCTCGGAGATCCCAGGCTGCAACTGATCCGTCATGCTGCATTTACCCAAAAGAGAAAGAAATTAGTAAGTGGAGTGCTTTATGAGCTCCCAAATTCATCACTAACTTGTGTAAACTTAATTCAGTTAACAATTATTTGTGTCAACTGTATGGTTTCTACATAAAAAATTCTGGTGTAACACTTAGGCAGTCTTCTCAGACAAACACGCACACACACACAAAGCTGATGATCTGCGTGCATGCTAAAAATCACCCAGCAGTTAGAAATTAAATTGAACAGGCAATTGTCAAGACAAAGAGATGTGAATGGCTTGATCACATGGCTTGAGGATACTGCGTGATCATATGGCTTGAGGATACTGCGTGATCACATGGCTTGAGGATACTGCGTGATCATATGAGACATTCAAGACCACCTATACTTATCAGCATGGCACATTATGATGATGATGATATAAGTAAAATGACCTTTTTCCACACTTGTTAACACAATGGGTACATAGGGTCAGACCTATATTTTTTAGACCAATCAGTATTAGGTAAGTGATGTGGTCGAAATCACGCTGACTGTCTTTACTTCCCAGGACTTTACCTGGTGGTACTGATTTGAGGCTGGGTCAACCTGGAGGCCAAGGTCATTTTTGAAATAAAAAGAGTCCGGCTCCATTCGGAACTGAATCCATGACCTTCAGATCCGCAGGCAAGTGTCTAATTGCTATACAATGATGGCTAGCTGAGGAAGTAAGGCACTATAGAAACTGACTTTCAGTGAATGTTCTGACAAGTCATATCTGGATAAATCTGGCACTAGAGGTGATGGTGTGATATTGTATAGCAAATGTAAATTATTTTTGTTTCGATTTGATAAATAATTCTGGCCACGGTGTAAAACTCCAGTTATAATACTTAATTTACCCGGTTGATCAGGGCATATTTTGTTTCACTTCCTAAAAGGTACAATAACAAGTTAGTTAGTTAGTTAGTTAGTTAGTTGGGTTATCCTCATTGCACTCCGGACATGTCCATAGGTGCTCAGATCCTCCCCTCAGTATGAACCCCAACGTCCGATGGCTAATAGTACCAGTTCTATGTTGATTAACAAGTCTTCTGGCGTAGCTGGTGTGCGTCTCGTTTTTTGCTGTGCCGATCTTAATTCCCAAGTCTGCCATTCTGGCGAGTGATGTGGATTCACTGCCACCAAAGTCGTCTATCCTTCCCATTTCTCTGAGGGCATTGATAATATCAGCATGATCCATAGGCTGACCGTCGGTAGTGATAGCGGATGCAGCCAACCTGTCAGCTCTTTCATTTCCATCGACGCCTGCGTATCCCGGAACAAAAATAAAGGTGACTCCACGGACAGTGGACTTCTGTAATGATTCAAGCCATTGTCTTCGCACTGAACCTGCCTGAACCCTCCGGATCATACTCATTGAATCACTGAGTATACACACGCGGGTGTATTTTTGTGTTTCAAGCCAGGCAAGCGCTTGTGTCACTGCCATCACCTCCATCGTCATGCTGCTGGTTGTCATGGAGAAGGCGCCGTTGGCTTCTTTGACTGTTCTGCCCGCTGAGCGTGCTGTAAATGCCCATGCGCTTCTTCTTTGGCGTATAACGGATCCGTCTGTATAGATTATTGCATCTGCTTCGTCTGAATTTTCACCGATGAGAGCGTTAGGTACAATAACAAATGTCAACCTACCATGCCAGCACAGACAAGAGATGCTCTGGTTGGGCTAAAGCACGCACAAGTTATCCTCATTTGGCTGCCACATATCCTGACATTGAGAACAAATCATAATTCATACATTTTGTCTGCCTTTTATTCTTTATGAAATATCCCCCCCCCCCCCTCCTCCCCAATCACCATGTGCAATGCCCTATCATTCTTTGATAGCTCTATTTTTGGTTTTTCTCAACGCTGCCCTAAATTCTCTTTTATGTCAGATGTCAGATTTTCTTTTATCTTGTGAATACCATTTGTCAATCAATACTATCCACTCAGCAAATTATTTTGTCCTTCTTCTCTGTTGCATTCACAAACAGTAAACTCTGGTGAAAATTTCTGGATGTTCGTCCACTCCCAGACTTTTGTCTTGTTCTAGTTTTGCATGCACATCCATTTTACAAATCTTATTTAATTATATGCAGACTGCTGGTTCCTCATCTCTCAGGCAGATGGACTCTGACTTTAAAGAAAACACCCTAATTAGTTTACGCTCACAACATGCTTGTGGGGGGTCGGGGCCTTGGGTGTGTTTTCTCCCACATTGGGGCTCCAGGACCCCACATTGGGGCTCTGGAACCCACATTGGAGCTCCGGAACCCACATTAGGGCTCCAGAACCCACATTGGAGCTCTGGAACCCACATTGGGGCTCCAGAACCCACAATGGGGCTCCAGAACCCACACGGGGATACACAGCTAGTGCAGTCACCATGAACTGTGCACATACAAAGTCTGATCACTTTACTGAGGATCTGAGCCTGTCTCTATCAAAAGAGTGCATAAGGTTCTAACTTTCGACACCTCAGCAATTTCTGGATGTTCAGCAAGATGCAATTTACTGGATTGTGATGAGAGTGTTGACAACAGTACAGCACACATCAGACAAAATAGCAGATAGCCACTGGCCAATGATACAAAAGTTATTTGGTTCCAGAAATGTTTTGTTGACATAAATTCCCCATCTCTGGACCTGGCATACAAAGGTTCCATCACCCAGCAACTGAGCTGGCTGTTTGGTGTGACACTGTGAGCTGTGGATTTCATGTGTAATATTTTATATGTTGTGCCTGTGGTATGTTGCTGACTGCATAAAATTGGTTAGTGGCTGATTACGTTCAGAGCGGTGCAATGCCAGCTTTCATTATTAACTGTTTGTGCCAAAAGTGAGCTGCAGTTCTGGTGTGGGACCATTAGTATTGGCAAATCTGACAGCTGCCTTATACATTTTTACTTTGTGTGTGCAAGCTTCAAGATTTTGCCAGCACTGACAAATTTTTCACTAGATTTCAAATGTTTGTTTGTTTGATTATTCAACGGATAAACATCATGGCACACGGGTGCAACCCATAAGTGCTCCGTTCTACTTCGAACTCAAGCCTGAGACTGAAGAATCTCAGTACAGTGCACAAATTCTGTTTCACCGGCAAAGACCCTGAAATATTTTGGGTAGATGTTTAACTCCAAATTTTGCCCTGGCAGCGCTCGTACGCTACTCTTTTTGATTTCCAACTGCCAAGGTATTTTTTTTTTACGTGCGCAAAAATACACATGGGCGTCTGATCTTACTACCCAGGGACCAGGAGAAATTACTAGAACTCCACGTGAAAAAATCCCAGCCTTCACCGGGGCCTGAACCCGGAACCGCCCACACTTGAGGCGGACGAAATACCTCATGACCACTCAGACCCCCATTTTAAATGTTACAGTGAGGGACAGTTTGTCTGATGTCCACTGGCACAGGAAGACAGCCGTTATGGGGCGGTCTGTCTGCACTGATGTTGGAACCTCAAACCAATGATTCACAACTAAACAATATTGCAGGCAACATACGAGAAGTGATACTGAAATGTAAAACCCACCTGTAAGGGTAGGTGGGCTGTGACAAATTCCATACACATATTATGGACACACACTGCAATGAAGATTGGTTTTTCTGAAGAACAACAACAAAGGGTTAATTTACAATGTGACCTAAAAAAAAAAACACTAACAAAAACTAAATGGTAATAAAAATTATGTACCAGTAAGCGACTGCTAAAATATTATTCCCTTTCCCTCCTCAGCATAATAAAATGTGAGTAAATTGAGGAGGACAGACAGAAAAATCTAAGTTGTTAGTGAGAACTTGAAGAAAAACATCCACATAGTTCAAAGTGTTAAAAAAAACAAAAAAACATCACCAACAGCTGTCCAAATATAAGTGCGATGGCTGATACTGTTTTGTCTTGATGATATCTGCATTTTTTTTTGTCTGATGGACAAGGCACAGGGGAGATCACTCTCCACATCATGCTGACAGAGCTGTTTTGTTTTCATGACTGTTAAAGCTGAAAAATCTGGATTATTGCAAGTACAAATGTTTAAATATCAAAACTGTTTGAACCCCCCCCCCCCCCCTTCCCCCCGTAAAGCAATGGTTTTAAACTTTTTTTTTAGGTGACACCCCTGCCTAAATAAATGGCAAGACAGGAGTGACATTCTGCAAACAAACCTGCTACATGACAATAATTACTTTTTAAAACATAGCACAGACATTTTGGTTAAACTTCACCTTCTGGTCAAATGGTGTTGTGGAATGTATCGACAAAAGATAATCTGGTTCGCACTGACAGAAAGACAGGCTCACAACTGGATGGCCTAAATACCAGAAAGAAGCCGTTTAGATCAACAATTGTGTCATGTGTATTTGAACTGAAACTGTGCAAAAATCTGGCCAAGCATAAAATAAAATGTTATTATTCACCATCATTAAGTCGCTTGCAGGCAAGCGTAAGCAACCCCGCTTTTTCACACCTGTTGAATGTTGAAATAGGAATCAACATCATAGCACTCTAGACACTCCCATATGTGCTCTGTCCATATCTTCAGCAGCAAACGAAGAGTTCCAGTTCCAATGGCACCATTAACTGTCTGATCGTATATCCGTCTCCCCTTTTTCTCAAGTTCTGAGCATCGGCCAGATTCCCTGATGACTCCCCACAGCGTCATTCTCCTCAGACCATAATAATCTATTAGTGCTTCCGCACTGTTCACTCGCTCCCAAAGGGCCCTCACAACATCCAGCTTGTTATACATCAGTTCACCACCAAGTGGTGCAGAACTGGCCAGTCTATCTGCCTGCTCATTTCCCAACACATCGTCATGACCTGGAGAGAATATCCAAAGGATGCTAACTATCCGGGACCTATGAAGTGCTCTCTGCACAAAGCATACCTGTCTCCACCTTTCTCAACATGCTCTATGAGTCAGTTTCAGTTCCTTTTCGACACCTTTTAATCACCCAACAGCATCATCCTCAGACCTGCCTGGTCCTGACTTCACTGATTATTTCCTTACCATCAGGAGTCCCAATATAACCTTATGATTGAACAGGGCTTGCCGAGATCTAAACATGTGGGATTCTCATCGCAGAGGTGTTAAACCTGAAAGGATCAAACTGGAGTGCAAGAATCTCCAACATCAGATGCGTGTATCTGTTAGTGTTCTGACACATTTCTGTGCCGTGATAAAAGGTTTTAAAGAATTGTATCTTGCAGCCTTCCTCTCTGTCTCTTCCCATAAATCTTTCCAGTTGTCACATGTTCCAGTTTTTATCATGTCTGGAAAGGCTAACCCCATCAAAAAATGCCCACAGAGGTAGGATTTGCTGGCTGAAAGGCGCAAATATCACAGCCATGCTGTAAACGAGCACAGTGCAATTAAATCTTCGGATGAACGCAGAAGAAGATATCTTTTCATGTGACGACACTACAAAACAACAAATCTTCTTTATAATGTTTTTGATAATATTCTTCATGTCTTAGTCTCTTTCTAAACATTCATCATCATCACGTGTGATGCCAGTAAACACAGACTGCCATGTTTCATCATCTCTCATGATCATCAAAATCACAGATCAGGTCAGTGTTCTTGTCTCACATTATTCATGTGGCTAAGCTATCAAGTATTCATCTTTCTGCCTTCTTCTCGTTCTTGTTCCAACAATCTTGCCAGCAGTTACCAAGAAAAGCATCTTTAAACATTATCACACATTTCTAAACAGTAGGTTACTTATTTTATCACAGAGGTAAGTAGGTAGGCAGATAGACAGACACTGTCTTGGAGTATGAAGAGTTACAGTAACAACTGCTTGGGGTCCCCATGTGGGTTCCGGGGTCCCATTGTAGGAAAATAATAATAGACCCACTGCCTACCAACAGCATGTGGTAAGAGTAAACTATTGGGGGCTTCCTCGAAGTCGCAGTGCATCTACCTGAGAGGCAAGGAACGAACAATCTGCATTCAAATAAGTCAGATCTGTAAAGCGGATGTGCACGCAACACTCAGGTTCAGAACAAGACCAAAGTCCAGAGACAGACGCACTACCAGGACTTTTCCGGTGGAGTTTACAACTAGTGAACGCGAAGAAGAAGAAGACAACTTCTTGGGACAAAGGAAACAAGTTCTTATCTACATTATTTCACCAACATAACAGTAAGCAGCCAAATTACAGAAAATCAGTTGGGAAATAAGTCTCATGCTACCTTTAAAAACACCTGGCACTCGCAGCTGTAAGGCACTGCTGCAAAAACTGACATGTTGGCCATCTTGTTTACTTGTTTCATCTTCAAAGTTGTTGGATTCTTCATCAAGAATTGTGAACAAAAACTGGAGGCAAAAAATTGTAATGTTAACTTCCTCTGTACAACATAATCCACCATAGGAATATTGTCAGTTAAGGACATTTTTCAATTAGGCATATAGGGGCTAGTCTCAAGTTTTTGTATACTAACTGGTATATCCCTGTGTGTGTTCTGGCCTCAACTATGTGGGGGAGGGGGGAAACAGACCCACTGCTTCTCTAGTAAGCATGTCGTAAAAGTTAACTAATTAGGAGTTTCCTTTGCAGTTGGACTGCATCTGCCTGAGAGGCAAGGAACCAACAGTCTGTATGCAAATAAGCAAGATCAGTAAAACGGATCAGCACAAAATCTTTATCTGATCTGAATATTTGGCTGGGTTGACCTGGGAGCCAAGGTCAATTTCGATAAAAACTGTCTCAATGTGGATTCAAACCCTAGAACCTTGGGTCCACATGCAAGCATCAAGCCACTATGGTACTGCAACTCCCCAAGTGTGCAATGATTACCCCACAAAACCTTAAATTACCTGTCATTTCTTTTATTACATATTGAATGTTATTACATTAACTTTTACCAATAAAAGTGAAGCATTCTTTATACATAAATGGAATAAAAGTCCAATGCATTTGAAAACAAATTTCTGAGGGAAATGTTGGACACAAAATGTAGGGGGGGTGGGGGGGAGATCTCTAGAACGGCCCTTTTGTTCGCTTCATATAGAGTACTTTTTAGTGTCTCTGATATTTCTGTGGTCCATCTTGGTTGACCTCTGGGTCCACTGGTACTAACAACTATGAAACAAAGAAGATAACGCTATACTGGACACATCCTGAGAAGAAACGAGCAGAGAATCACCAAACAGGAACTGAGATGGGAAATAAAGGAACTGAGGAAGCAAGGGCATCAAGAGAAATCATAAAGCGAACATTGATGAGAGAGGCCAAAGATGCTGGACTAGATTCCATCTGATGTCGAAGTCATCACACACAATAGAATGGAATTGAGAAATAAACTGCAAGCCTTGTGCGACAGGTAACACCACAAAAGGACAATGAACATGATTTTTTTAAACAACTTAGTTGGAAATTACCTGGCCAACCCTGTCCAAAAACTGGTTCAGTCTGACGACATCGGTTTTACCAGCCAGTTCTTCACCACGTTCAGAGCCCTGTACATTAATACCTTCACCTGTTAGAAATTGAAGATGAGTAATTTTGAAAAGTTCACTGAAATTTTTCACAGAGCATGACAAATGAGTCCCAGCTAATGTGGCTGGATCAGGCAGTTCAGACATTCAGTAGTGTCCCATTCTATGTACATCTATAAAAAAGGGGCAGTCAGTGTTCTACCTTCTACCTATAAAGGTCCCAGGGCCCTGTTATGGGGGGAAGGAGGGAGGAGGTCAACAGACCCATTGCCCACTAACAAGCATGTCCTAACAGTCGACTTCTTCCTCATGCTCAGCGGCTGTAAACTCTGGCAGAAAGTTCTGGCTGTTCGTCCGCTTCTGGACTTTGGTCTTCTTCCAGAACTTGTGTTTTGCATGCATAACCATTTAACAGACCTGGCTTGTTTGCAGACGGTTAATCCCTTGCATCTAAGGCAGATGCACTTTGAAAGAAACATCCCTAATTAGTCGACTTTTATGACATGCTTGTTCGGGGGCAGTGAGTTCATTCTTCCCCTCCCCCCCCCACCACAAAACAGAGCTTTGGATCCCACATGAAGAACAAGAGCTAAATGAAGTGTGCACAAGGTAATGCTCTGCAAGAAACATGACAGCCAAATGAGAAAAGTAGGCAGAGCTGGTTGCTGCCCTACAAAGCAATGATAAAAATGATAGCTACTTACTACTACTCAAAAACTTTAAATGAAGAAGAAATGGTGAAGCAGCAAGAAGAAGAGAAGAGAAAAGAGAATGCAGAAGAAAAAAAAAAGAAGGAAAGAAGTGAAAGGGAATTAAGAAGTTGGGAAATGTGAAGAAGGGTTAAAAGTAAAAGAAAGGGAAGAAAAAGAAAGAAGAGGAAGAATTTAGAAGAAAAAAGAGAAAAGCAATGTAAAAGCAGAATGATTAAGAAAGGAGAGAAAATTCATCAATTCTTCTTCTTCTTCTTCTTCAGCATTCCGAGCCCTTGAAGTTCATTGCTGCAGATATCACTCGCCTTCACTTATCTCTCTGGTTGGCCTTCTCTTTCCAGTTGGTGGCACCAAGTATTTGCAGGTCTGTTTGGACATTATCTCTCCATCGTCTTCTAGGTCTGCCTCGTGGTCTATGACCATTCATCTCCTTTGTGTATACAATATCTACCTCTCAAGGGATTGAGGAAGTGAGGACATCAAGAGAAATCCTAAAGTGAACACTGATGAGAGAGGCCAAAGATGCTGGACTAGATTCCATCTGATGTCAAAGTCATCACACACAATAGAATGGAATTGAGAAATAAACTGCAAGAATATGCCCCAACCATTTCAGTCTATTAGCTCTCATGATGCCAGTTATCAATGGTGATAAAAACAGATTATGAATTTCGTTGTTGCTTCTCCCTCTCTATTCCCCGCTGTTTGCATCTTTGAGAAAGAAAATACAGTAGTTAGAAAACAACAGAGGGGAAGAAAAAAGAAGACAAAAGACAATTATATTGACGAGGAGAAGGCAAATATCAAATATACCCCCAACTGCAGCCTCTTCACCAGGTGGATGCTGTGTCCATTTGCTTAGAGAGTATATCTCATCCGTCTGCACATCCCTTTCAATGTCATCATCTCCGGTTTGAACATACGCCTGTTTCGTGTCCGACCTGCCAAAACTGCGGATGTACATCTCGTACTCTTTGACAGGTGGAAGATCAAATATGTCGTACTCAACCACGTCAAGTTCAATCAGCCTCGATAAGTCATCAAATCTAGCAGCACAAAAAGACAACAAAAATTTATGAAAATCCAGCAAAACATTTCACAAACAGCTTTAAAAAAATATCTATCAAGTCTCCATCATCTTCTTTTTTCTTTGCCCTAAAAAGGGTGGTTGGCATTTTGTGTTGTAATTTACAGCTAGGCTGCAAAATTTGCACCTTTCAACCCAACACATCTAATTTCAGCAAAACCCTAATTAGTCGGCTCTTAGGACTTGCTTGTTGGGGTGAGTGGGTCAATTTTTTTAAGCCTCCAAAATGAGGCCCTAGAACCGACATGGGGACACTCTCTACCCAAGCATCTGGTTGAAGCCTCTGTCTGCATCCTCTTCGAGTAGATATCATTCCTCAAGTTTCCTTGGGTCATCCGCATGCCTGTTTTTTCTCCATTTGCAAGCCACTGGAGAGCTGTCCTTGCTATAGTGATCAGAACAAATAAACAAACTTTATTTCCAAAGGGTAAAAAATTGGGCATGCAAACACACAATCAAACCGAGAAGGCTAACCCGGTCAACAAATGCCAGCAGAAGTCAGACGTGTTGGCAGAAAGGTGCAAATATCGCAGCCATGCTGTAAACAGACACAACACAAAGAAGAAACACACATCTTTCACAAGGCAAATGTACTTTATTTATCAAGCATTTTACGTTCATGTATCAACATTCAAAGCATGAATGTAAAGTAAAAATACAAAAGCATGGATGGCAAATGCATACTTTCAAATATAAATACAAAAAATGTAAGGCTGAAGTACACAGGGAAAGAAATACCTAAAACTTTGGATGAAACTTGACCAGCCTAGGCTTAATCTCAGAAAGTCACTATGGGTTGTTCTGAATCCTGACCTGGTTACATCTCAGTATGCTTCTCCACAGATGTAAAATTCCTGTACTGGTCTTATCCCACTGCTTTCCAAGCTTGGAGAGCTATGTATCACAAACTGTGGAGATGCTACTTTGATACCAGGTAAAGGGGGAAGTCACTCTGAAAGATGAAAACTCAGATAACCTTAACTCTTTCCATCATGGAAGGTCAAAGTTGATGCTCCGGTTAGTTCTGACGTAAAAAAAATAATGGATATACTACATCCACAGGGCCCAAATACACATCCCTTGTTGGAGACAAATATGTTTTTAGTTAAACCTAAAAATGCACAAGCATAATAATATGTCAACTTGTGCATACAAGTAAATCTAGTCACACAGTCTGCATTGTCTGGAATTGAAAAAGTTAATGGTACGACTAGAAAGTTACCTCTTGCGGGTTTTCCCAGCCACAGCCTGGTCTAGTACCCGCTGCTTGGCTGAGACAAAGTTGATGAAGCTCTTAGGTCGAGCAGTAGCATCCTGGTCCTCTTTTCGGTAATGTCTCTCATGTGGTTCTGGCTAGAAATAAATATGTTTTGTCAATAGGTAACTCCTAATGTGGGCCCTGTTGTAAGAAGAGAAGAACAGACCCAGAGTTCCCCCCCCCCCAACAAGCATGTTATAAAGTCAACTAATGAGGGGTATTTCCTTTAAAGTCAGCGTGCATCTGCCTGTGAAGCAAGGAACCAACAGTCTGCATACAAATAAGCCAGATCTGTAAAATGGATGCACATGCAAAAATCAAGTCCTAGAACAAGATCAAAGACTAAAAGTGGACGAACAACCAGAACTTTCTGCAAGAGTTTACAGCCGGTGAATGCTAAGAAGAAAAAGAACAAGAAGATTTAAAAAAGGAGAAGAACAAGACAAGTAAAGTGTCCTTTAGAGAAAATGGAAATGAAGAAGATGAGGCCAAGAAAGAAATTTTGAAGATCTCCCAAGATAAAATGGTACCCATAAATAATAAAGAAGAATACTTACCGAGTCTGACCTGTCCGACCTTCGAGTAGATGTCAGTCTATGATTTTCTTCATTCAAGGCTCTAAGCACACCTTCGACCTCATTTTCCTGGGAAAACAAAAAACACGTTATCCATAATCCACACTTACTACTTACCGGGATTCCTGACTATGAACTGGCTAATGTACTTTCTACTGACCTAATGCAACGCCACGTTAATTTTGTCATTCGTGACTGTGGTACTGTGAAGACGACTAGTGTCTACTTCTTGTCTGCATTGACATTTTTCCTATTTGTATACAGGTTGCTAGTGAGATCTCACTACAATTTGTATGCAGAACAAATGTGAATAAAGAAGTACCTGACGCCATCCAACAATGTGCTCCAGAGTCAACTGCAAAGCAACATGAAGTGAATGGCTGTCGTCTGCAGGTGTAATTCCTTGCACTCAAAACAGAAGGTGTTATCAATGGAAGCAATCAGAATTAGTATTCACGAAATAATAACAGACATGTTGCAGAAGGTATATGACAATATAAAGAGATGTGTACAGTCATGTCTTGAAGCCTGCGGTGGACATTTTTAACATCTCTTACAGTAAGTATTTCATTGGTATTTTCCAGCTTCCCCAAAACAGCGTTAGACCATAGCAGTGACTACTGTAAGTAAATTATTGAGTTTTTAGCAGTTTTTGATGACATCTTGTACTCTGATTTTTCAGACTTTTTTTGCATTCAAAGTATAGTGAGATTTTACAAACACCATAGAGCTTCAAAGGACTTCCCTGTTTTACCACGGGCACGTCTAGCCCTATTAGACCTGCTACTATCTGTACCTCATCTCTACTGTATATTTTCGTAATTCTCTTTTGGCCACTACGAGATTTTGCGACACGGCCTCAGCGCAAAGCAGGGCTATTCAAATGGCGGCCCGTGGGCAAAATCTGGCCCACAGAGGCTCAACAAGTGGCTCTCGGTTCACCTACCGATTGTACTGTATTAATGATCTTTCAATGCTGAGACGGAGGCCTCTAGCATGTGATGATCTCCATTTTCCAACATTTTTGCCCCTGAGTAAACTATGATCTCCATTTTCCAACACCCCCCCCCCCCCCCCCCAGTAAACTATGATCTCAATTTTCCAACATTTTTGTCCCTGAGTAAACTATGATCTCCATTTTTTAACATTTTCCCCCCTGAGTAAACTATGATCTCCATTTTCCAACATTTTTGCTCCTGAGTAAACTATGATCTCCATTTTCCAACATTTTCGCCCCTGAGTAAACTATGATCTCCATTTTTTAACATTTCCCCCCCTGAGTAAACTATGATCTCCATTTTTTAACATTTCCCCCCTGAGTAAACTATGATCTCCATTTTTCAACATTCCCCCGACCCCCCGAGTAAACTATGATCTACATTTTCAACCCATTTTTGCCCCTGAGTAAACTATGATCTCGATTTTCCAACATTTTTGCCCTGAGTAAACTATGATCTCCATTTTCCAACATTTTCCCCCCTGAGTAAATTTTTATGATCTCCATTTTTTAACATCCCCCCCCCCCGAGTAAACTATGATCTCAATTTTCCAACATTTTCACCCCTGAGTAAACTATGATCTCCATTTTTTAACACCCCCCCCCCCCCCCCCCCCCGAGTAAACTATGATCTCCATTTTCCAACATTTTTGCCCCTGAGTAAACTATGATCTCCATTTTCCAACATTTTTGCCCCTGAGTAAAACATGATCTCCATGTTTTAACATCCCCCCCCCCCCCCCCCCGAGTAAACTATGATCTACATTTCCCAACATTTTTGCCCCTGAGTAAACTATGATCTCCATTTTTTAACACCCCCCCCCCCCCCCCCCGAGTAAACTATGATCTCAATTTTCCAACATTTTCACCCCTGAGTAAACTATGATCTCCATTTTTTAACACCCCCCCCCCCCCCCCCCCCCCCCCACCCCCCGAGTAAACTATGATCTCCATTTTCCAACATTTTTGCCCCCTGAGTAAACTATGATCTCCATTTTCCAACATTTTTGCCCCTGAGTAAAACATGATCTCCATGTTTTAACATCATCCCCCCCCCCCCCCCGGAGTAAACTATGATCTCCATTTTCCAACAATTTTGCCCCTGAGTAAACTATGATCTCCATTTTCCAACATTTTCGCCCCTGAGTAAACTATGATCTCCATTTTTTAACATTTCCCCCCTGAGTAAACTATGATCTCCATTTTTTTAACATCCTCCCCCCCCCCCCCCCCCCCCCCCAGTAAACTATGATCTCGATTTCCCAACATTTTTGCCCTGAGTAAACTATGATCTCCATTTTTTTACAACCCCCCCCCCCCCCCCCCCCCCCCCCCCCCCCCCCCTCCCCCCCCCCCCTAAATTTTTGCCTCTGAGTAAACTAAGATCTCCATTTTCCAACATTTTTGCCCCTGAGTAAACTTGGTTGTAAAGGATGCCAGGACCATGTTGCATGGAAAGGAGGCGGGAATCAGGAGTGGAATATTGCTAAAGGAGAAAACTATTGCTAATAGGTGAAACGCTGAGTGTCTTAAAACAAGCACATTACATATAAATGTGATGAAAACAACGGTACTGAAATTCTATACTCCAAGTATGCAAGATTTTTTTTTAATGCGGGAGGGTCTTGCTAGTGACGCTCACCATCATCATCAGCCGTGATTCTAAAGCCTCCATACAGCGCAGTATAAAACTATCATCTGGAAAGAGGGAGACTCCCAGTTCATCCGGTGATCATACAATAAAGACATTCAAGCTAACCTTATATAGTAAATATGTTTACATTCATTCTAATACAGTCAAAACATTATCTGACCTCTTTGGAATGTGTGTCCTCTTCATCTTCAAAATCATCTTCATAATCCTGAAAATAAATTTGAGATTATTTGTTACCCGTATGGACATCCTACACATCGGTCCCACCCAACAGTGCTCCATCCTCGGAGGCAGCCGTAATTTCAGTGTCTCCATGCTCAATGTCCCCAACAGGAGATGACTGGCATACCTTTCTTCTTTGCCCCGCAGCCGGTTTCTGTACAACTGACCTCATTTAATACCTTTTTCCAACGGGCATTTCATTGTCTCTGCTGAGTGGTCTCCAGGTATGGCATCTACCTCGCATGCTGGAGAACCCAGGTTCAAGTACCAGTGAAGGCTAGGATTGTTTTCACATGGACTTCTAGCACTTTCCCGTGGTCTTGGGGTAGTGAGATTGGACGGCCATATGTATTGCTGTGCACAAGAAAAATCCCCCTTGGCAGTTGGAAATTGAAAAGTGAATCCTAAAATTTGGAATTAAAATCTGCCAAATATTTTAGGATCCTCGCTAACTAATACATTCTTCTTTTGCCACAGACTAATAAATTCTTCTTTAGCCACAAACTAATATTTTCTTCTTCTAGGCGTCCACCAACTGTAAACTCTGGCGGAAATTCTTGGTTGTTTGTCCACCTTTGGACTCTGATGTTGTTTTAGGACTTGAGGTTTGAATTCACATCTGGTTTATTTTGGTGCACACTATTGGTTCATGGCCTTTGAAATGGATGCACTTTGATTTTGAAGGAAATGTTGATCCTGTCTATGTCAGCCGGCTAATAGCTGGGAAACTTTTCTCAGATGACCGCATTGAGATGTAGATAGGTCTTGACCAGTATGAGCCCAGTCCTGTTGACCACCACGTGTGATTCTCTGCATCCCTAAACAATTCAAAGCAACTTTCCTTTCTTCTTTTTCGCCTTCACCGGCTGCAAACTCTAGCGGAAATTTCTGGTTGATTGCTCACTTCTGAATTTTATTCTTGTCATTCATTTTACAAATCTGGTTTATTTATATGCAGACTGTTGGTTCCTTGCCTCTCTGGCAAATGGACTGACTTAGAAGGAAACACCCGTAATTAGTTGGCTTTATGACATGCTTGGGAAAAAGAGGGAGGGGGGGGAGGGAGGCAGTGGGTTTGTTCTTATCTTTTCTACCCCCAGCCCAAAGTCGCTGCAAAGTCAACATGGGAAAATGCAACATTATATGTAGTATGTTATACTGCATGTACATTTTATGTTGTGTGTGTGTGGGTGTGTGCATGCGTGTGTGTGTGCATGCATGCGTGCGCGTGTGTGCACACACACGTACAAAAACATTACAGAGTTAGTCCACTGTTGATAGTGATGCTGGGGTGTTACGTCTTACAGAGGGGATGCCTTAAATACTGAGGGGGGTCCCCATGGCTAAAGTGCTCCAGCCATTTGCCCCATGCTTGGAAGGTAATCAGTTTGTTCCACGGACGTGTCATTCAGTTCATGGGTGCAATTTTTATGGACATCCCTGGGGATCATAGCTTTAGCTTCGGAGTTTGTACTTTGTGTGACACTCTTGGCAGGTGACTAGCCATTCTGCAGGGAAAAACCGAGCCATATGGGGTAAAAACCTGGTGCAATGAGGTAGATCCTCTCAATTCTACCTTTTATTTAATGTACTAGGCTGACTGCTTGATTGGCACTTTGCCATTTTTCCAGACGACAGTGTAAATAGGCTATAGTATCATTAAGTTAGGGGTAATCAACTTATGCATCATGTCTCCTGCTACCAGTCTCTATCTTTCATCTTCTATCTGCTACGATTGTCCACAAATATGGCAAATTTAAAAATGATATACCTCAAAATCCTCTTCATAATTATAGTCCTCCTCATCATCATTATCACTGCTATTGGTCGCTTTTCTCTCTTTTGAATTAGACGAAAACAACACTTGTGCATCCTCCTAACGGGGAAATGTCAAAAAGTGAATTAAAACTATAAAGATGTTAAGCAAAATATTGTTTTTAAACCTGTAAATATTACTATAGTTTTATAACAAAATTATAAGAATAATGGGGTTAAAAAAACAAAACAAATTACAATAATTAAAAAAACCAAATATGTAAACAAATAAATGCTTCCTCTTTTTCTTTTTTCTGCATTCACACCTAAAAGGGCGGTTGTGTGGTGATTTATAGCTGGGCTGCGATATTTGGTTCAACACATCTGATTTCAGCAAAACCCCGAACTCATCAGCTTGCACAACATGCTGGTCAAGAAGCAGAGGGTCTGTTTTTTTTCCCCAACCTCAAAACGGAGTCCTGGAATTGTTTCACTTCTGTTCCAGATGTGAATTTCAATAGAAATTTAACCCTTTTGCCACGAGAAGCCAAAAAACTGACGCGTCCGGCTGGGTCCTATTCCCTGTAAAGTCCCCTTTTCTGACTTGTCTATAGTGACCGCCGGCTCTGTGGCTAAGTAGATGCGAACGCTTCGTCATGCCGGGTTCGATCCAAGCTGCGGGCCATGCGCTTTGCGTTGGTTTGACAGTAGTATCAGGGGGCCAACCGCCCAGAAAGCAACGGCAAATTACTGGATGTAAATTTGCCTAGAGAAACCACAAAACAGCCAGGGGCTGCTGGGGTTGGTTCTGCAACGTCCTGTAAAAGATACTCAACTAACCTATAGTGACCAGTTGACGGGACACATAGTTACTGCTACCGACTGTGTTCCCACCTGCAAACATTTTTAGGGGAGATTAGGATATGAAAACATTAACTAACAAAAGCAAATAGGAGGGTTTTCTTTTGAGTTAAATAGCTTTTTTTTTGAAGGCACATAAGCCTCAGTGATACAGGTCATAGGGTCACAGCATGAGTCAACAGATTCATGTGTTTAAATGTTTTACCCTGTCAGTGTTTATTGATTACTCCTTTATCTTTTTACTGATATATCTTTAAATATTTTAAAGAAAAAAATTCCAAATATAGATAAATACATTTTGAACAAATTTAATATTTATTATAACAGGGTCATGACCTACATTTTTGTTTTTCTTTGTAAGCGTTTTTGGGGCAAAAGAGTTTAAAACGGAATTGAAAAAGGTAATGAAGTACACCCAAACATAATTACAGAAGTTGCAAATTTATTAACTGTTTCAGTAATATAATAATAAAATCAACCACTGAGAAAAAACATGAGCGCATGATTTCCAACAAAGTTGAATGGACAGTGTTAAGTGGTCACTGTTGAAGCCAGATTTCCCAGTAAGGTTTGAGCAAATGCAAAAAAAGTATGAGAATAAATGACGTGATGGCTGGGATTCACAGGGAAAATTACATATTACATATTTCTTGGGACTGAAAGAGATTAGGCATGAGAAAGTTCAACAACAGAAAGAATACACGCAAAACAACAGAAAGAATACACAGTGAAAACAGATTTGTCACTTATATGTCTTACTTCACGGTGCCGTCTGTTTGTTTTCTCTAATTCACCATCAACCTCTTTGTGTCGACTACTTCGTCTTTCTGGTTCTTGTTCCATGTCCCGATGGCGACTGCTACGTTTAACTGCTTCATATCCTACATCACGATCCTTGTCTCTGTTATCCCTGTCAGGATATGCATCCCGGCTAGAGTTTATTTTCTTATCCTTCTCCTTATCCTTACTGCGACCTTTGTCAGACTTCTGCAAATATACAGGTCAAAACCAAAATTACCATGCAATAACACAGCTGGCCTAACTGGCAATTTGAACGTACAAGTAAAGAACTATTTTCATGTCATAGGAGATGTTAAATACAGTAGAATGCCAAGTTATGATTGTACCTGGCTACAAATTTTTCAGGACAGGAAGTCAGACTCCACATTATTTTTGGCCCCTGAATACGAGGCGAAATCCAGGATGTGAGTTGGGTAGACGAGAACTCTCAGCGTTACCTGACAGCATCTCAACGTTTTTTAAATGCATTTCACGTTAACAATGCAGAGGGATAACTTAAGCCGGTAAAAATGGCACTTGATGGTGATGATGGGCTATAGAATCATGGTCAGAAATAACTGTTTTCTACTGACAGCAAGAATTTAAAACAAAAAACAAACACAAAAAAACAAAAATACAGCAAGGTCAAGGTCACACATTTTCCCCATTAACGAAACAAAAAACATCACTGTGACACCAACAGGATAATTTTTAGAGGGCCGGAAATAATTAGAATTATTTACATTTATTTAATGGGAAAAATAGTTTTAGGATAAGCATTATTCACCATACCAGCTCAGTCATTTAACACATTAAGAGTGTATCCTGAGGTGTCACTGTACATACTTTCAGACATCAAATTTTAAATTAACTGAATCATACTAAAAGACTTAGTTAAGTCAAGAATTGACATCACAACACTCGGGTCATTCCCATGTGTGCTCCGTCCTCATCTTCAGCAACCAGCACAGAGTTCCAATACTGATGGTACCGGCCACAATCTGGTTATACTAAAAGAGTTAATCAGGTAGCTATCTTTTTTACCTCAATGTCAGAGCTTCAAACAATCAGCCTGTCCTTTACAGCTTTCAGGAGAGGATTCTGTTTATGAGCCAGTTCTCCTTGATGCTCATGCAGGATGTTGACGTGTTTCTTCTTCTTGGCTAGCAAATTGTACACACTGATGTCAGACATTCGTGTATACAGTTTGCTAGCAAACATTAATGGCTTCCTACTCAACTAATTCTTCTGCTGCTTTTCATTTTCAAATGACCACAAATACTGGTTTTTCAGTCATGAAGAGTTAGGACCACATAGTTTAGAGTCTTACCTCATTTTCTTTGAGATGCCTCTGACTTTTATCTCGATCCTTTTCTTTACTCTTGACCTTTTCATTTTCTCTATTTTCCCTCCTCTCTTTCCGTCTTTTATCACGTTCCACCTGCAAAATTATTAATGCTCATTAAGCAATAAACAGAATTGTTTATGCACAACACTGAGAACAGCACATTGTGCTCAAATTATTTTTTCAACATAAGCCTCCATTTCTTGTAGGCAGCTTTATGTCTCCAGACAGTAGTTTTATACTGCCAAGAAGTTAGCCTGCTCAACAAATGCTCTATAAAAAGGTACAAATATTGCAGCTTTGCTGTTAACGGGCAAAAAAAGCAATTATGTCACTCAGTTAAACTAAAATTAAAAAAAGAAGAAGAGTATTATACTGTGTTATTGAATGGCATAGAGGGATATCATCAAGAGAGCATCCCCGTGTGGGTTCCGGAGTCCCATTGTGGGGAAAATAAGAATCGACCCAATGCCTACCCAAAAGCATGTCCTAAGAGTTGACTAATTGGGGAGCTTCCTTTGAAGTCAGACTGCATCTGCCTTAGAGGCAAGGAACCAACAGTCTGCAGGTTCTCAGGTTCTGGAGCAGGACTGCAGTTCAGAAGTGGACCAACAACCAGAACTTTCTGCCAGAGTGTACAGCTGGTGAACGCGAAGAAGAAGAAGATACCGTGCTATGGGGAGGCAACAAAATTGCAGCCCATGGCGATGGTGAGTGTGACTAGCAAGACCCGCCCGCATTAAGAAAAGTCTACCACAATTAGAGCATAAGATTTCAGCACCATTACTGCCATCACAAGTGTTTGGTGTGCTTGTTTTCAGATGCTCATCTCTTAACCTGTCTGCAATCTTTTTTTTTCCTTCATATTTAATTTCTTCTTTACCGTTCGTATAATTGTTTTGTTTTGGGTCCACTGTAATTGTTAACAGCATCGCTGCAATATTTGTGCCTTTTGGCCAACACTTCAGGCATTTGTTAACCGAGGTTGGCCCTTTCAGGAAGCCTCCATTTTATTCTTGGAAACAAATGGTTATTCGTCTTCTTCATGTTTGCTGGCTGTAAATTCCCGCAGAAAGTTCTGGCTGTTCATCCACTTCTGGATTTTAGCATTGCTTCAGAACTAGGGTTTTGCTTGCACATCCATTTTACAGATGTGGCTTATTTGTATGCAGACTGTTGGTTCCTTGTCTCTCAGGCAGATGCATTGCAACTTTGAAGGAAACATCCGTAATTAGCTGCTTTGCACAACTGCTTATTGGGTAAAGGGGGGGGGGGGAGTCTATTTTTTTCCCCCTCAGAATGGGTCCCTGGAAACTTCTTCTTCTTAACATACACCAGGAGAAAACTCGGGAGGAAAGTTCTGGTTGTTCATCCACTTCTGGACTTTGTCTTGCTCCAGAATTTGAGTTTTTTTTTCCTGCACATTCCTTTTAAACATTTAGCTCATTTGTACGCAGACTGTTGGTTCCCTGCCTCTTAGGCAAATGCATGCTGGCTTTGAAGGAAAAAAATAAGTCATAATGATGACACAAATCCTCAACATCTTCAAATTCTGGCACTCAGTGGGTGTGTGGTCAACATCCGCCAGCCATCTTTTTGTCCAATGACATTTTCTGGTACCTATTTCAGGAAGAGCGGATTTTGGAGCCAAGGTCAATTATAAAATCCCAGCCCAATGCAAATTCAAACCCAAGAGCTTCAGGGTGGCAGGCAACAACTGTGGCTCCGAAATGAATGTGTGAAAAATTGAATGTTCTCTCTGTATGGGTTCTCTGAATGGGTTCTTTGTACGAGTTCTCTGTATGGGTTCTCTGTGTGGGTTCTGACCTCCTAACAAGCATGTCATAAGAGTCAGTTAATTATGGGGTTTCCTTGAGGATAAAGTACCTCTGCCTGATAGGCGAGCAACCAACAGTCTGCTTACAAATAATCTACATCTGTAAAAACAGATGTGCATGCAAATCTCAAGTTTTGACACAAGACCAAAGTCCAGAAGTGGATGAACAGCCAGAACTTCCTGCCCGAGTTTACATCCTGTGAACGTAAAGAAGAAGATGAATGTTCACCTACCTCGTCATCGTCATCCTCGTTTTTATTCCTGTGAGAACGATGCCTTGGCTCATTTTCTGTCCCAGCATGCCAGTCTTTGATTTCTTCGCGACGTCTGTGCTGATTAGTCTCATCTTGTTGCTTCCTGGACAGGGAACCTTCTTCTCGATGGTGCCGCCTCTTGCTGTCATCAACATCTGTGGATCTGTGAGGTTTTTGTGCCTGGTTGTCATCGTCTCTGCGCTTTCTCCTTGAGAAGAAAAAATGTAATATGCTTACTTTTCTCATTTTCTCCACAGCAGGTTTTTTGTGACCAAAGATAATCCCCAGGTGAGTATAATGGTGCCATTCTGGAGGGGTGAACAAACTTTATTTTCAAAGGACATGATTTAGTCAGGGGGTTGAGTGGTCTCCAGGCATGGCCTACGCCTCAAGTGCTAGACATCCCAGGTTCAAGCCCTGGGGAAGGCTAGGATTTTTTCATGTGGACTTCTAGTAATTTTCCCTGGTCTCTGGGTAGTAAGAACCAGATGCCTGTGTGTATTGTTGCACATGTTAAAAAATCACTTGGCAGTTGGAAATTGAAAAGATTAGCCTAACTGTGCTGCCCGGGCAAAATTTGGAAGTGGTTTATGAAGATGATGATGATGATCACAATATTCAGGACAAGCTCATGTTAGCTGAGACTTAACAACCAGCAAGGTGTCTCCATAATGATGGAACTCACTGTAATCGGGTCAACTACTCCTTTTACCCCCCAACTTCCTGAGTTTCTAGTGGCCCCTCAGAGCCTGTAATTACTCCCCTCTGCATGATTCTCTCCAGGTGCGGGTTTTCTGTATTTTTTATTTTACTTCTTATTCCCTCTTTCCACAGGTGAGAGATCACCTCTGACTTGTGCAAATGCAGTTCACTTCCAAGTGGGACCAGTCCAGCCAACCTTTCTCCCTGTTCATTGCCAAACACACCTACATATGCTTGGCAAAATATATCCAGGTGACTCTTATCACCTGCATCCTCTAGATTTATCCATTTTCAGCTGCAGTATTGACATCCAACCACTCAGCAAGCAATGGCAAACTACTGAATGTAAAATTGCCTAGTGATATATAATGTGGAATGTGGAGAACATCAAACAATTAGTTTAATGAATCATATAACTAAAATATTAATGAGAATTATCATGAGAAGAATAAGGTGCATAATAAAACCAGAAATTGGAGAACAGCAGTATGGTTTTGTTGAAGGAAAAGGCACAAACAACACCATATTTATCTTGAGAACACTTTCAGAAACAATGATTGATTAAAAACAAAAGAGATTTTTATTACACTAAAGCATTTGATAAAGTGAAACATGAAAAAATTATTAGAATTTTTGAAACTTTAAACACTGATGGCAAAGAACTGAGAATAATAAAAAAAACATATCCTGGCAACAAGAAGCAGCCATAAGGATTGACAACCAAGTAGGAATTTTTCAAAACATTAAACAAGGTGTTAGACAGAGATGTGTACTATCACATGGTTTATTCAATTTGTACAGTGAAATAATAATTAGATTCATACTTGGTATGCCAGGATTATCGATTGGTGAGCTTATTGTTAACACCTGCGATATGCTGACAATATAGTTTTGAATGCTGAAAATGAAACACAACTGCAAGAAATGATGGATATAATTGTAACGGAAAGTCAAAACAAGGGTCTTAGTTAAAAAAGCAGAAAAACAGAAGTTAATGTAATTGCAAATAAAACTGACCCTCCAAAATGGAACATCAAAGTAAATGGGAAAACCTCAAAAGTACTTGGGTACCCTGATAACATCAGATGGAAGATGTATTAAGGAAGTTAAATGTCGAATAGCTCAAGCAAAGGCAGCATTTTACAAAATGAATAATATTTTATGGAATCTTTCCTTTTCTATTGAGATGAGAAAGAGCATTTTAAAAGCTATATAAATCCTATATTGATATATGGGTGTGAATCATGGACAATTAGCAAATTAGTGAAAATTTATTTGAATGCTGTGTGGTTTTATAGAGAAATGATGAGAATACCCTGAACAGATAAAAAAGAGTAATGAAGATGTCTTAAAAGAAACTGACTCACGAAGAGAATCGATTGCCCACATCAGGAAGGAGAAAACTGGACTACATTGTGACAGTAGAAAAACTGGATGGTAGGAGAAGCAGAGAGAAACTGAGAGAACAGATGTTGGACATCATGGCATGGAAGATCACCTGTGTCAGAGTTGAATGAAAGTACACAAGACAGAAGGTTGTGGATAGACATGACTACCAATACCACTGACTCTAAGAAGAAAAAGAAATAAAAAATTTTAAAAAACAGCCAAATAATGCTGGGGTTGGTTCTGAAACAACCTGTAATAGACAGGCAACAAACTTTTTAATGGGAAACAGACAACTGTAACACTTTACTCTGACATCGTGTTACACACCGTGAATAAGGACAAATGGTGACAGATGGGCAACTTCATACCGCAGAAAACTCTGACTGCAAAATTTCACCAGTCAGAAGACTTGGCATTAGTTGCTTAGCAATCTATGCTAAAATGGGTTGGCTCTTATTACAGCCTTTAATTTGTTGCATTGTGGTTTACAGCTAAGCTTCAATATCTGTGTTTTTTGGTCCAACACATCCAATTTAAGTAAACTCCTACTTAGTTGCTATTTACAACATGCTTGTTAGAAGCATTCTGGTCTTTATTTCCCTTCTCCCAACTGAAGCTACAGAACCCACACGGAGAATTGGGAGATGAAAGCAAAAAGAAGACTGCAGACCTGCCCTCCAGACCGGCTACATGCAGCAGGTAAGTAAAATACAGATGAAGTACCTCTCTCCTTCTTTGCCGTCTCTAGATTTCCTGGATTCCTCACTGCGAGAGAGCTTCTGTTCCGTATAACGATCTCCATCCTTATCTCTGTGTCGCTGCTTTCTAACACCATCATCAGCATCGTCAATTATCTTCACAGATTTTCTCTCCTTGCTCTTGGGCTTTTTCTCCTGGTGATAAAAGAGATTAAAATGTTGTTAAAAGAGATCCAACTGGTGATAACAGATTTAAACTGGTGATAAAAGATTTAAACTGGTGATAAAAGATTTAAACTGGTGATAAAAGCATTTAAACTGGTGTTAAAAGAGTTTAAACTGGGGATAAAAGAGTTTAAAAAGAGTTTAAACTAGCGATAAAAGTTAAAACTGGGAAATAGTCATGAAACTGGTGATAAAAGAGATAAAACTGTAGTTAAAAGGGATAAAACATGATACAAGATAAAAACTGGTGAGAAAAGAGATAAATCTAGTTATAAAAGAGATAAAACTCATGACAAAAGAGATAATTGGTGGTAAAAGAAATAAAACGGAGAAACAGGGATACCACTGGTGATAAAACATGGTGTCTGTCAACACAGCACACAAAAAAACTAATCACATGAGATTAAATGCTTAAGAAAGACTACTGGGGTATCTAGAAAAAACAGAATACTAAACATCAGAACTATGAAGGACATAATATCATGTAACAAATGAGAAAGATATAAAAAATAGACCTTCATTAACTCTTTGAGTCCCAGGGGGTTTAGCATCACAGGCCCAGGGGGTAGTGAAGAGAGTCATAAAATAGGTGCATCATGCTATGATGTGTTCCTTGGGACTCAAAGAGTTAATGAAATTTAACAAATACTGATTAGACCAAACAATTAAAAAAAAATAAACATCAGTTTATTCCAGACAAAGACCAAAAAGGTACCACTTTACCCACATGCCAGACAGATGCAAAATCAGTACTTGAAGCACTCCAGTCTAGGAAACTACCAGAATTGCAAACACTGCTAACACAACTTAGCCTTCAGCAAAGAGTTGTAATGCAGTGGATACCATCACATTGTGGAGTGCCTGGAAATGAGAAAGCTGATCAACTGGCAGGAGAAGGTGTGACAAAAGTGCAGCCGAATGTACCAGTCACATACCACCAAAAGAAAAGAATCATTAAATCAATCAGGAAACCACCAGCCCCAGCACAAGATGACTATTTTATTATGGACAGACCAGAACAAGTCATTATCCTCCGTCTCAGAACACGGCACAACCGATTACATAACCACATGTACACAAAATTCAAGATAGGCGTATCAGCCATGTGCACCTGTGGGAAGGTGCCCCAGACAGCACAGCATGTACCCCAGGACTGCACCGAATTTGACACATTAAGGCAAACCTTTTGGCTAGAAAGAAAAACAGTGGAACGTAAACTCTATGGACCACTGAATGAGTTAACAACAACAGTGAAATTTATACAAGAGACAAAAATGCTGATATAGACAACTTATTTCAGGTGAACGAAAGAAGAAGAAGACCCACATGCCAGTCTTGAGTTAGAGGTGTATCATCGGCATTGACAACAGCTAGCAGAAGCTGGCTTCAGGCCTTAGAAGTGAGGTATCTGAGAAAGGTGCTTTAAGTGACAAAAAGGGACAAAGATTGCAACTATATCATATGTCAAAATCTTGAAACCCAGGTCTTACTAACATAAGTAGATCAGTCACAGTAACAATGGTTTGGACAGAATGAGAATTGGCCACCAGGGCAGGCAGGGAAAGCCAAGAACCATGGACCCAGACCTCCAGGATGAGCCAGGGTTCACAGGGAAGACAACATCTGACAGTCCCTGACTGATATAGGACTGTAATGGAACAAAGCCAAAAAAACTACTGCTGATAAGAGAAATCTGATGATCTCTCTGGCAAACCTCTACACCCCAGGGTAGAAGAAGATGGACTACACCAGGGTAGAAGAAGATGGACTACACCAGGGTAGGAGAAGATGGACTACACCAGGGTAGAAGAAGATGGACTACACCAGGGTAGAAGAAGATGGACTACACCAGGGTAGAAGAAGATGGACTACACCAGGGTAGAAGAAGATGGACTACACCAGGGTAGAAGAAGATGGACTACACCAGGGTAGAAGAAGATGGACTATGTCTGAAAAAAAAAGTAAAAATGAAGAACAATAAAACTGAACACACAACCTCCAAGGTATAATCGTTATCATGTAGCAGGTCCCTTATAAAATGTTGCTGCAAATTTGGCCGAAAAGAAAGCCCCCTGATTCCTTGGCTTGTGTATTGTTAAGCTCCAGCATCCCAGTGTGGGTTCCGGGGCACCATTTATGGGGGTGGAGGGCTGGAAGGAGAATAGATCCACTGCCCCAATAACAAGCATGTCGAGAAATTAGACTAATTAAAGGGTGTTTCCTTTAAAGTTAGAGGAACATCTGCCTGAGAGGCAAGGAAACAAGAGTCTGCTTACAAACAGACCTGGCTGGAAAACAGAGATGCGTGCAAAATACAAAACAAGACTAAAGTCCAGAATTGGGTAAACAATTAGAACTTTCCACTGGAGTTTACAGCCGCTGAACGGATGATGAAGAAGAAGAAGAAGAAGAAGAAGAAGAAGAAGAAGAAGAAGAAGAAGAAGAAGAAGAAGACTGGCCAAGCCCCTAGAAGAGAACTTTAGCTGCAAAATCCAAGTAATATGAACAACTGTTTTTATGCTTCATTTTATGTTGGTGTAAATCTGTAGTAACGCACCTGACAAGATACAGCGAAATATGCCTGGCATGTTTGTGTCCGCATTATTTAATATGAACGAATTTGAACTGGGCGTGGCATGATTAGCTTGAAACTCCATTAAATGATAAATGGAGGAAAACAAAATAAGATGGATATGATCCCTTATCCACACAAAACTACAGATTACCCCTGACTGGTGTAACCATTTTAGATGCTCTATATATAACTTCTTTGCAGGATTAACAGGGCATCTGAGATTTGTCCTGTTGGCTTGCCATCCTGGTGAGATTTTGTAATCTCAGGGTGGTCAAACCATCAGGTAGCAGCCCAGACAGGGACAACAGAAGGAAGGAAATAGGAAGATGACAGATTGAACAACTGATCTTTTTAATCTAATCTTAGTTTAGTAATGCCTACCTCCTTGACTCCCTCTCTCCTGGCTCTCCTCTCCTGGCGCAGTCTCTCTCGTTCATCCTGTCAATGACAAATATGCTGTTAACTGTCAGAAATTCATTCAAATAAGGGGAGCACACACGTCAACAGGAAATATGCACAGTAAGGCAAGAACCCAATACAGCCAGTGGCGTATAAGGCAAATTATGCGAGAATTATTTTTTTGTAAATCAATCAGCAATAGATGAGGTGGTCAAAGTCACGCAGGCCATATTATTTTCCAGGACTTAGCCTGCTCCCTGTTTTAGGCTGAGCAAAAAAAGTTATTTCTGAAGAAAAAAATCCAAACTGATGCGTTTTCCAAATTAAAAACCTGAATATAATTTGCCTAGAAAAACCACAGCAGCCAAAATATGCTGGGGTTGGTTCTGCGACAACCTGTAAAGGATACGCAACTAACTTTTCTTATATTTATAGATAATTATAAACTTCTCCTTCTTTGTTCACTGGCTGTAAGCTCTGGTGGAAAGTCCTGGCTGAGTGCATTTGGATTTGGGCTTTATGCTTGGGCCTCAGTTTTAGGTGTACATCCATTTTACTGGCTTATTTGTGTGCAGTTGGTTGTTCTGTGCAGCTCGGGCAGATGCACTCCGACTTCGAAGGAAGCTGCCAGTTAGTTGATTCTTACGACATGCTTCCTGGGGAGGCAGTAGGTCTAGTCTTGTTTTTCCCACAATGGGGCACTGGAACCCACACGAGGAGGCAATCATAAGCAACCCAGATGTGTAGGGTAGAGGCATGTTCAACAATTCAAACAAATCTGTGAGCTGATAATGTGTTTTCTGTTTGAACAATTTTATTGATACCTCAGTCAGGGCAGCTCGATCTGGGGAATCCCCTCGGTCCTTGTGACGTCTACTTGGTTTTTCCTCCTGAAAATTTAATGCGTAAAACTGTATCAGTGTAAATAGTGAATGGAAATAAAACAGAAAGTCTCTGATGGAAATAATTAGAGAGAAAGTTACCATTTGGAAATAATACAGAGAGAAGGTAAGAGGTCATAAGTAATACAGAAACAAGGTAACAGGTTGGAAGTAATGCAGAGAGAGGTAACAGGTGGGAAGTAATACAGAGAAGAGTTAACAAGTTGGAAGTAATTTAGAGAAAAGGTAATGGACTGGAAGTAATACAGAAAGTAATGGGTTGGAAGTAATACAGAGAGAAAGTAACAGGTTGGAAGCTAAAAATAGGCAAAGTAATAAATGGAAAGTAAAACTCAGAAAAAGTAACATGTAGGAAGACATGCATAGGCACAGCCATATACAGGAAGTAATTCAGAGACAAAGTATCAGATAGGAACTAGTACACAGATTATGTATCATACTAAGAAAGAGAAAAAGTAATAGTAAAAAAAAGTAACAGGCTGAAAGTAATACAGAGAGAAAGTAACAAGTTAAAATTAACAAAGACAGAAAATAACAAGTTAAAATTCAATGTTGAATTAAGAACCAACATAACAGCACTAGGGACACTACCATAAGCGCCCAGTCCCCATCTTCAGCAGCAAGTGAAGAGTTCCAATTCTGATGGCACCAGTAACTGACTGGTTGTATATCTATCTCACCTTTCTCTTGAGTGTGGAGCATCAACCAGATCCCCTCGCATCGCCATTCTCCTCAGATGGTAATGATCTACTTGTGCCTCTGCACAGTTCACTCGCTCCCAAAGGGCTCTAACAACATCTAGCTTGTCATACATCAAATCACCACCAAGTGGTGCAGGGCCAGTTCATTTCCCAACCCACTGGGGTCACCTATAAAAAATATCTGAAGGGCATTAACTAGCCGGGATCTCTGAAGCGATGCTGGCCACTCTGCATGGAGCATGCCTGTCTCCAACTTTCTCAACATGCTCTATAAGTCAGTTACGATTATGACATGTGTGTACAGCTGATTAACGCAATAACATCGAGAGAAAGTAACAATTTAAAATTAACACAGGGAGAAAGTAACAGATATGAAATATTTCAGAATAAAGAGACTAAGTCATCATCATCATCATTAACGACTTGTGCTGTTAAGAGTCGTTTATTCATGATCTTATCTTTCTTCTTCTTCGCGTTCACCGGCTATAAACTCCGGTGGAAAGTTCTGGTTGTTTGTCTATTTCTGGACTCTAACCCTGTTACAGAAACTGAGTCTGCATGCACATCCATTTCACTTGTCAGACTCATTTGCATTCAGACTGCTGGTTCCTCGCCTCTTAGATGTACTCCGACTTCGAAGGAAGCTCTCAATTAGTCGACTCATGAGACATGCTTTTGGGCAGGCAGTGGGTCTATTCTTGTGTACCTCACAACAGGGGCCTCGGAACCGACACGAAGAGCTGATCTTGTGAGATTTAGTGCTTGTGATGGTATCTGATCTTGCTGCATTCTAACGAGATGGCCAAACCACTTGATCTGCTGTTTCTTGATAAATTTAGTACAAGGTGTTATTCCCACAAACTGTCTGATAGTATCATGTTCACTCAATCTCAGATTGTAAGGTTGGCGGCTTTTCTCAGGCATCTCATCTTGCAAGACTAATTATGAGATGGAAAGTTTTAACATGCAAAGTAACCTACAGAAGGACAGAACAAATTTACTACTAGTAATAGTCCCCCGTGTGGGTTCCAGGGCCCTATAATAGGAAAAACAAGAACAGACCCACTGCCTACCCAAAAGCATGTAGTAAGAGTCGACTAAGTGGGAGCTTCGTCCGAAGTCGGAGTGCATCTGCCTGAGAGGCAAGGAACCAACAGTCTGCACACAAATATGTCAGATTTCTCAAACGGATGCACACGCAACAATAAGGTTCTGGAACAGGACAGCCTTCTACAAGTGGACGAACAACCAGAACTTTCCACCAGAGTTTACAGCTGGTGAAGAAGAAGACTAGTAGCAGTGCATAGTGAAACTTTTCTGGATACATTTTTCATCTATACGACCGTTGAAGTCAGGACTAAAAGAAATCCAGAATTGGTCCCAATGATTGTAGGCAAGGATGGTTCAAAGCTGCAGGCCCAGCAGCCCATAAGAGAAAACAGAAGGAATGTCATTTCAGCTGGCATCTGGCTTACTCACCTCATCCCTGCGATGAGATTTCCTATCCCGATCCCCTCTGTGACCTGAACCATTGATGTCCTCAGTCTGACGTCTGCGTGAACCTTTAAAGAAAAAAATTCATTTCCATTAAATATTATGATTCTAGAATAAGCAACCTGATGTATAACAGTTTGGTGGCACCAAATATGTATTTCCTCTCCAGCGTCATTTTGATCTGCCCATTGGTTTACTCTTGTTCAACTCAAAGGCAGTTTTTGCGTCTTCTGTTATCTACCATTCTCTCCAAACGCCCCAACCATTGCTGTCTATTAGCTCTCAAGAAGCCAGTAATTAGTTCTATTTTATAAACAAATTATAAGGTTCATTCTTTCTTCTCACTCTCCATTACCCCCTGTTTGCCCCTTAGATAGGCCCAAAGATTCATCATAAGGTTTGTTCTCAAAAGTTTGTAATAAGGCTTTATCTACTAGTTGCACTCCAGGTTCCAGAGCCATAGAACAACCGATATAATCAGAGCATTTGATTTTAGCAGAATGTGGAGGGCAGGGCCATTCAACTAAGTTTACTCAGGGGAGGGGGGGGGGGGGGGAATGGTGTGAAGTTGAGATCGTTGTGTGCCAAATTAGTCACATATTATGACATGTTTGTTGAGGAAAGGGGGGGGGGGGGGGGGGGGGAGTGAGTATATTCTTAGCTCTTTCAATACCAGAAGATTCTGTCAGAGATGTCCATGCCGTTCATACCCACCATTAAAGAGCATGGGTCTGTAACTTCCAAAAAGGCAGAATTTGCTCTGCTACATGTTATAATATCTGGCCAGGTTTCTGTAGTACCCTCAGTCAAAATTTAAACCATACATTAACACATCAAGCATCTGTTGAGACATTAGGATAATAGCTGAGTACAGACGGTGCTTGGGACACAAGGAGTGTGCTTCAATAAATATTTTTACAACAAAAATAAAATAAACAACTGCAGGAAAGATGATCTAATTGTGTAAAATATGATATATAATGCTGTTATTTTACCTTCATCATCACTTCTCTTCTTTCTAAGCATGTCGCCTTTTGAGCTCTGAAACCACAAGCAAATGGAAAACAAAATATGTTTGAAATGCAGAAAACATTCTGCGTTAATCTGTACTATATTCTTCTTTTTTTGTGTCTCCTCTTCTTCCTCATATTCTTCAGCTGCAGCTTTGCTTTTTTTTCCAGGTTTGAGTGCTTCTGTGATTCTCAGCGGTGGGTTAATTTCTTCTTCTTCTGTGTTTACCCTTGAAAGGTCTGTCTGCATATTGCGTTGTGGTTTACAGCTAGGCTGCGATATCTGCATCTTTTGGCAAATTCCTCACTAGTTGCTTTTTGTGACAGGCCTTTTAGGAGGATCTGTTCTTTTTTCCCCATCAAATGAGGCCCTAGAACCCACACTAGGAAATATTAAGATTAAAGAATTGGCGGATCTGTCCGAAAGTTTGCCTTCTGACTTCACTACTTTTGTACTTCATTTTATTTAGACTCCATTCAACAGATAATAATAAACATTATTAACAACTATGCCTACCTTTTTAAGCAGCAATAGAGCTTAGTCACTGTAATAAAGTTAAGGAAAATATGTGATACGCTTAAAAATAATGATCTTTTCAGGTAGAGCAGATAGGCAAACACAGGCGAGAAAAACAAAAAAATGTAAAATGGTAAAACTCAGGTTCTGGAAGAAGACGTAAGTGGACGAACAACCAAAACTTTCTGCTAAAGTTTATGGCCGGTGAACGTGAAGAAGAAAAGACATAAAAAAATAAGTAAAGACAGAGACAATATGCAAATCTGGCAGACAGAAGGGCAGGAAAATACAATCAGGAAGAGAAAGAAAGAAGAGAGGAGACAGTGACAAAGAGAGACAGACATACACAAATCTACAAAAATAGGTAATAAAGTGAACAGATATGCGGTACTGCAAGGCTTCAAACAGAACAAACAGATAACCTTCAGTGCCTTGTTCAATTCTTCTGATGTCCACGTATCGTCCTTACGTCTGGCCTGAAAGTAAACGAAACATGGCTCACAGCTGAGAGAAAAACAGGGAAGCCCAGTACAAAAGTGAAACCCTTCATAACTTACCCTGGTTTTAAGATACGGAGAAACAAAAAGACTTCTAATATTAAGCTAACTTTATCTGCCGTAGGAGATTTTCCAGCTGATGTCAAGTGACAATAACCCTGAGGGGGGGGGGGGGGGGCAAAAATGTCTCATCTTCAAAGAGATAGCCCATAAAGACATTTTGTTCCCTATGTGGGTTCCGGGCCCCCATCGTGGGGAAAACAAGAATAGACCCTTTGCCTACCCAAAAGCATGTCGTAAGAGTCGACTAATTGGGAAGCTTCCTTTGAAGTCGGAGTGCATCTGTCTGAGAGGCAAGGTCCAACAGTCTGTATTCAAGTGAATCAGATCAGTAAAACTGATGCACACGCAACATTCAGGTTCTGAAGCAGGACTGCAGTTCAGTAGTGGACAAACAACCAGAACTTTCCACCAGAGTGTACAGCTGGTGAACGCGAAGAAGAAGAAGACATTTTGTATAAAACTTAACATTGCTTTGGGTTGAAGTTTCAAGATTGATTTTTCATACATTTTTCATATATACCACGACCAAATCCTGAAAACAGTTTGGCGCCAGTCTGAAATAAAGATTTGGTACTACTCACAAAAGTCACCCCATCTCCTTCGGCTGTGACATTATATGTGGTTCTCATGGGCTGTCCTACGTACTATGGGTTTTATGAAATGCCTTTCTTTGCCGTCAATAAACACTGTGCCAAAACCTGGCTCGCGTTCATTCGACACGGTCGACACACTGTGTTGCAGCTTTCTATTTGAAACTCTCTTTTCTGAGAATAACTGCTGTTTGTGGATTGTGTTGTTATTGTGAGTAGCTCAGGCATGACAGGCACCTGTGTGCAAGGAAGAAGTACTGCAGGGGGAAGTGCCGAAGGTGTGATGGTTCAAGAGTATTCATTAACTGATGTTTTTGTATTTTTATGTCCGTTGATGGTGGCTCTCTTTGGGACAGATGTGCTTAAAACTTTCAAAATGAATGCCCCTAAAACATAGGACAGCACATGGGAACGCCACAAAATCTTGCCGCCTGAATGAAATGGGATGACTCATGAACAGTACCCAAGATTCTACCTACCATAGCTTGCATATTCTCTTTTGCACTACTAAAACGATTAATACTTGATGTGGAATGTTCTACTTTTTCTGTACTTATACACTAACTGACACCATTATTAAGACATCCAAACACAAGTACGACTGCCTAGAAAGAGATTATAAACAGCATATTCCTACCAAAGCGGCGTTCGTGGCTAAGGCATTGCGAGTCTGACTCGTAATCCAACGTACCGCGATCGTATCAAAGTATGAGGCGTCGCAGGTCGACACAGCCTCAGTTGGGTACCAGGATGGCTGTCCTGGGGAAGTAAAGATGGCCGGCGTAATGCTGACAATATTACCCACCGAGTGCCGTGGTCTGTATAAATATGGGTGCTCTTCCCATATGCCTGATGCGCCTAAAAGGCAAGAACAGGATCTTTACTACTTATATTCATACCAACACTGTGCTGCCAGTGCCAAACTTGGACATTATCAAAATATGCCTGAGGAAGTGCCAACTCAACCATCAGAGACAAAGTGAGGAATTATATTATCAGACAGACTGTAGGAAAAACACCATGCAGCAAATTCACTGAGATACAGATAAAACAAATCGGCTATCCTCTGAATAACGCTCATGCGGCGTGAATTGGGGCTAAACAAGATGGCTGGGACTCACAAGCAAAGCTGCAGGAGATGTGGAAGCTGCTGCTCATAGTTTAGCCCCAATCCATGCCACGTGAGCGGCGCGGGGATACTCTCGGCAGTGGCAGTAGTTGCCGGAAATCCGCAAATTAAGTCGCAGTCGCTGAAAGTGCGCAATTGACATGTGACTGAGGCCCTGTTAGGGTGTTTTTTGCGGCCGCCATATTATGTGCCCGTTATTTGGAGGACAGCCAACAAATCAAATGGTTTGGTGATCTCATTTGAAAGCAGCCAGAAAAACAAACAGTGCTACACACAAAAAGATTTGATCTGAAAGTGAGAAATCGATCTAGGAAAAGATTGTCTTGTTCCATAACTCGAGTATCATTTGCGCATCTGTTTTACAGATGTGGCTTATCTGCATGCATATTGTTGGTTCCTTGTCACTCAGACAGATGTAATCTGGCTTCAGAGGAAACACTCCTAATTAGTCGCCTCCCACGGCATATTAGAAAGTTTGCAATGGGTCTATTATTGTCCCCCCCCCCTTACACACACACACACAGATAAACACACACAATGAGACCCTGGAACCCACACGGGGAGGCTGTACTGTGTTGTTAATAAATCGACAGATCCGGCTAACTTCTCTCCCTGGTTACAGTTCACGCCATTTTCATTTACAAAACAGGCGCTTGCCTGAGCTCCTGTCGATCATATTTCATATATAATGTTTTACAGATGTGGCTTATCTGCATGCATATTGTTTGTTCCTTGTCACTCAGACAGATGTAATCTGGCTTCAGAGGAAACACTCCTAATTAGTCGCCTCCCACGGCATATTAGAAAGTTTGCAATGGGTCTATTATTGTCCCCCCCCCTTACACACACACACACAGATAAACACACACAATGAGACCCTGGAACCCACACGGGGAGGCTGTACTGTGTTGTTAATAAATCGACAGATCCGGCTAACTTCTCTCCCTGGTTACAGTTCACGCCATTTTCATTTACAAAACAGGCGCTTGCCTGAGCTCCTGTCGATCATATTTCATTTACTAAACCATCTTACAACAACTTGTTTAGAAAATGTATCTACACGATTCGACTGAGAATACAAAAACCTACGTGGTCCGATGGCATCATTCGCCCAGCGACGAGGTGAACGTTGGTCAAACAACCGAGCCCGTGTTTACAATCTCCAACACCGCCATCTTTCAACAAATGGTATGTCCACAAATAGGTCTGTCTCACAACGACACCAACCTGCCACATTGCCACAACAATTATATCAGTAAGTTTTGTTTTAATGATAGCAAATATTTGTAAATTATTCAAAAGCAAACAATGAAGATAAAATGAAACTGCTTTACTTAAATATTCCGGTTATGCCGTCTAATATTACGACATATTAATTCACTACTGACGCCATGGAGATCATCACCATCAAGTGCCTTGCCAGCTGGCGTAGGCGTTCATGTATTTCCACAGATCTCGGTCTTTGGTGTTCTGTGTCAGTTCCACTGATGATATTCCTCCCTGCCATTGTCCTAAGCCTTCTACCATCATTTCTCTTGGTATGCCTCTGTCTCTTCTACCAGTGGTCTTTCCAGTCGTCACGATATTTTCCAGTGCTCCTTTTCTCAACACATAAGCAAAAAACCTTGTCTGTCTCCTTCTCTTTGTTGTATATAATGTTCTACTTTCATTAGCTATTTTCAAGCAGTCATTGTTAGTTATTCTGGCAGTCCAAGGTATTCGCATCATTCTTCTCAAGAATCATATCTCAGTTGCCTCCAAACTCTTCTTTATTTGTTTGCTCATATTCCAAGATTCACAGCCATACAACAGAACAGGCTCGATGTAACATTTCTATACTTGTTACCATGGAGATCCAGATACTGTATACGATATTCTCAGTCAGTTAACTGTGTGCCGTCTCCACAATGAATATCTCTAACCCGCTTTATCTCTCGTCCTATTTGTAAACTTTATGAGACTGACTGCTGTTTTTCAGTCCCTTGAGGTTTATATATCCCCTCCCCCCCTCCCCCCCCATCCCCAACTTGTATCGAAGTCTATCTCTTGTCCGTTTGCCTTCTACTTTTACCCCCCCCCCCCCCCCCAGTATCAGTATGGTTTCAAAAAGAGTGTTGTCTTTTAAGTGGCCAAAATATTTTACTTTTCTCTGTTATCCCTTTATTTCAACAGCTCCTCATTATCAGTCTTTCAGACCTGATTGCGCGCACATTTTTAATAACCCCACTCCCCCCCCCCCCCCCCCCCCCCACCCCCACCTTTTTTTTAAACAATGGTACTTTTCTGTCTTTCCTGACAATAGGCTGGATTATGGAATCCCCTCTTCATGCATAATACGCCTGATACATAAAATACAGTTGCAGTATGAAAGATGAATACTTAGAAGGGCAGAATGTAAGACAGGCCTGCGTGCCAAATTTGTAACTATTTAGAAATAATGTTCATTCGTTAGTTCTCCAGGCTAGCACACCTTCTTGTCTTTCTATATGACACTCTGGATTCTGGAATTTTCCATTTAGAATTTCATACTGAAAGACTGACACCCTGTGACTCAATGAGCTATTATTTGGATGAGAAGCCAACAGAGGAAAATTCCAGTTCAACCCTACAACAGTTATATTATTCAATAGTAATTAGTCTAGGCTGCCAGTGAAGATCACACAAAATTTCCCTTGCTGTCCTATTTAAAACTAGTGAAAAACTTGCCAGTCCCAGCACAATTTTGAAGCTTGTACGCGCAAAGTTAAAATGCATCAGGCAGCTGTCTGGTTTGGCAACACTAACTGTGCTACACAAGAATTTTAACTTTCTGTTGCTGCAAATGGTCAACCACGAAAGCGGGTATTGTACCCACAAAAGTAGTCCATTCTGAACGTACGCAGCCACACACAATTTTAGCGCAGTCAATAATACCCGCGTCATACAAGGGACTCAACTCAGTAGCTGGGCGACAGAACCTTTGGACTCCTGGTCCAGAAGTGGGGAATTTGCATTAGCAAAACATACCTAGAAATAACTTTTCCGAGTTACAGTTATGGCATCCACTGATTACGAAGTTACATGGAGTCCGATTTGGGTGGATGGTCTATTGATAAAATCAGGTAGCCCGGCACTAGCTAAGTTGGTTAAACCAGCTGAGTGGCGACCGGGTGACAAACTACTTGTGGTCCGAGTTCAAGCTCGGTGGTAGGCAGAAAAGTCACATATTTTCCAGAATTAGCATATCTATCATGGAATCTGGACCAAAGGGCTATGATATCCACATTACTGAGCCAAAGGGTTTACAACTCGGTTTCTGGATTTTGAAAAAAAAATCAGGTTGATTCCTCTGAACTTACAGGATTGCTTCTAGCCAGTACGGTTCTAGGATTCTTCTACTTCTTCTTTGCATTCGGTTTCGTATGCTCAGGTCAGACCATAAGGTCCTTCATGGTCCCCCATAGTTTGATCTGTAGACTTTGCTCATGTGGCCAGGTTTCTTCTCGAAGTTGTATGTAGAGTGGGCAGGTCAGCAGAATGTGCTCAGAGGTTTGTGGTCCTGTTTGACAGGCACACTGTGAAGACTATTAGGTTAGCTGCGTATCCTTTACAGGACGTTGCAGAACCAACCCCAGCAGCTCCTGGCTGTTGTGTGGTTTCTCTAGACAAATTTAAGTCCAGTAGTCTGCCATTGCTTTCTGGACGGTCAGCTTTCTTGACACCACTGTCGAAACCAACGCATGGCGCATGGCCCGCAGCTGGGATCAAACCCGGCACCCCGGTATTACGAAGCCTTTGCATCGACTTAACCACAGAGCCAACGTGGGGACTGTACAATCTTTATTTCCTGCATGTGGTAGTTGAGCCTGCAGTGTCCTGTAGGATTCTAGAACTGACTCAGCTCCATCAAACTGGGTACCACATAATTTCCTGAACATTGTTTAGAATGACAGGCAAGGAGGACAGAAAATGGTCACTCCATCTTAGATGTTGAGGCCTAGCTGGAGTGTGTAAAATGCTTAAGGTTTTAAACCTCACTGGCACTATCAGTTATGGGGTTATCATTCTTTTTCTTCTACACTTTCTCTCACAATGGAGCATAGGCCCTCAACCAACTCACGCCAAGTAATCTGGTAATCTGGTAATTTTAATTTCAGCTTCATAGCAAACGGGTCACCCCATCTTTGCTCCGCTCCTGTGCCAACGAAAAACACACAGAATGTTTATCACAGTCCCTTGTGGAAAGACTGACAAACTGCTCTCTCAACAAATCTAGCATACACTCGCATTAAAAGCATATGGTAGCCATCCAAAGTGCTAACACAAACAGTCCAACGTTAGAAATGCAGTTCATCATTGATGGTAGCAGAAGTCATTAAAAGATCAGCAGTTGCACACGCGATCAATTTTAATCAAATAATGGCCCCACCAATATTGCGACAACCGGCATTGCGCCATTTTCTGAATCTACAAATCATACCACCACGTTGGTCAGTAGAAAAACATTCCAAATGAAATCCGCAGCTCACAGTGTCACGCCATGCACTCAACTCAGAGACTGGGCAACGAAACTATATACTTCCAGTCTACAAATGGAGCAAAAAAGCAACGGCCACAGTCTAGCAGAAGTAAAAAATTTTTCCTAGGCTCAAAACAGTGGCAGTGCCTAGTGTTCATTTGGACCTGAAGCATTATGTGAGGGTTATTAAACTGTCACCCCAGCAGTACCCTACTATTAGCTGGGGAAGGGATTTAGGACATTACATCCACCAGCAAGCCTCGCCCCAACTACGACCTGACTGCCTTCATTAACCACTGTTTACCCAACAGCCATGCAGTTCTTTGGCACGAAGGAGACACCTTGAACTTGGGTTTTGGACTGCAGACTCCCTACATGAAGATATATGTGTGCTACTGGTGTCCTGTAGCCAAAATACTATCTCACTGTATTGCTAAAATTCAGCACGCATTCTCAAACGCGCAGTAGTTAAAGAACACACACACACACACACACATACATACACTCATTACCTGCCACCCGCTTGCTTGCTGGTGCAGCACACATGACTACATATTTATATAAGTATATATATATATATCGGGAGAGGGAGAGAGTGAGACAATGGAAGAATCATGCCGAATGACCACACATATGTAAGACACTGACACAGAGAATTTCCTATGCACATAAGGTCGGCATGACTGGCTCCAAGAAGGGAACAGTAAATTCAAATGGCTCAGTCAGATCAGATACAGTCCCTGCTGTGACAGAAAATTGGCTGAAATACTCACGCCAAGTAGTCCTATCCTGTGCTATCACATGCAGCCAGCTCCATTTCCTCTCAGTCTTTTTAACTTCACTCCCTAATTTCCTTCTCTGTGTATTTTTTGGTCAGCCTTTATTTCTGTACCCTTGTGGGTTCCAATATAATGCCCATCTAGTTATATTATTCTGAGATTTTCATAACCTGTGTCATTCTTCTTCAGCGTTTCAAGCCTTATGAGGTTCATTGCTGCAGATATCACCCGCCTCCACTCATCTCTCTGGTTGGCTTTCTCTTTCCAGTTGGTGACACCAAGTGTTTGCAGGCCTGTCTGGACATTATCTCTCCATCATCTTCTTGGTCTGCCTCGTGGTTTACGACCTTTCAATATACCCCAACCATTTCAGTCTATTAGTTCTCATGATGCTAGTGATCAATGGTGTTTTAAACAGATTATGAATTTCTTTGTTGCTTCTCACTCTCCATTTCCCGCTTTTTGCAACTTTGATGGGTCCAAAGATTGGCCGTAATTCTCTCTTTTCAAAAATTTGTAAAGAGGTTTATTCTCTTTTAGTTGTGCTTCACATTTCAGAGTCAGAAGACGTCTGTATTATATATCAGATTATTTACAAACAACCAACCAATATCACCAACCATCTGCTGCCAAATATAAAAAATATTAGTAACAGAAGTGAAAAAAAAAAAAAAAGAAACAAAAATGTTAAATCATTCAGAAAACTATTAAAATTGTATTGCACTCATAAGTGACATTGTTGTAAATTTAACACTTCAGTTAATGTAAACATTTAAACATTAATACAGTTTAAGCCATTCAGTCAATAGCTATTCCATGTCTTTGTCTGTATGTAAAGGATGTGGTCAGTATTAGTAGTTTTGTCTTTAGGGGAGGGAGGGGCTATAAAATATAGGCCCAATACACCTGAAAGCATGGAAAAGGGTCCTTTGCTCATTTTTTTACTTACATCAGAATTTAATTTAATTTAGCTCTTGAAAATAATTCTCGTTCTCTCCTCAACTGACAAGGAAAGATTTCATAGAATACTCTTTATGTTGTGAAAGGCTGTTTTTGCTTGAGCTATTTTATATTTAACTTTTTTAATACATCTTCCATCTGACATTATCAGGTTACCCAAGTACTTAAATGTATCAATTTGCTTCAGCTTAAATGTATCAACTTTCTACAGCTGTGTGTGTAGAAACGTTGTAATATATATTGTTCATAGTTGGCCCTTGTATTTTTGGATGTAGAGCACTATATAATTTTTTTGTTGAATCTTTCCTCTTCTACCCTTTCATATATCAACCAAATGAAAAGAAGAACCAGTTAGCTTGACATTATCACAAATGACTAGTGAACGTTGTGGCTAGAGAACCTTCATCAGCAAATTATATGAATATACAATATGATGAATACAAATAAAAACACATCAAATCACTTCATTGAAGTATCTCCCAGAGAAATCACATGTCTGTCTGGTCAGTGGTATCTATGACACGTGTGTGACCACTAGAAGTAATTACTAGCCACAAGCTATGAAAGGCAAGGTCTGTAACCCAAAAATATTAGATAAAACTGTTGGATGTGAAGTCCCCTAAGTGAACTGAAGCCCATTAGATAGATCGGTTTTTGAGAAACTTACAGACTGTCATTAGAGTGGCTAGACTTGATAGCTATAACCTCCATGTTGAGGACACCTTGGTGACCTTGACCCTGAGAATTTTAACCCCTTGGTTGTAGGAACATTATTATTGTGTTCCATCTTTCCTCTTCTACCCTTGGTAGTAGTTGCTTTATCCTGTATTATTAGGCCCTCTTCTACACTTGAAGGTAGTTTTGTTCTGTTATCACAGTCGACGTCACTGCACATTGGGCATTCCCATGCATGCTCAGTCCTCCAATGCAGCAGCAACTCCAAGTACTTCTACTAACTGTTCCCATGAGAAGTTGGTTATAATGTCTCCTATCTCGACCTCGAAGGTGGCATAGACCCACTTCACCTTGCTTTACTCCCATGTCATGCAATCGTGTTAGTGTCAGAGATTCGTCATTATCCACTACCCAGTTTGTACAGCATTGACGATATCTGCTCTGTCTATGCTTCTTCCCACATGCGTTGGTGCAGTGCTTGCCTTTTGGTCTGCTCGCTCATTACCGCATGACCAGGGGTATAGATCCAGGTGATGGAGGTTAGGTGCAATTTTTAAATGCTTTCTACCCATTCAGAGCACATACCGCCTGTTGCAATCTTCTGAAGCATGTTCATGGAGTCTGATACAATTACTGCATGTGTGCCTGTTTGCTGTGATGCCCATGCTAGTACTCTAGAAGCAGCAGCTATCTCCATGGTCATGCTTGAAGTGGTTGCCTGGTAAGCACCATTGTCCTCCTGTATCGCGTTCCATATTCTCTGCACTGTGTATGCCCATGCTGACCTTGATCAGTGCTTCTCGGTTCCATCTGTGAAAATGATGATGTTTTTTTGGGGTGTGAATGCCGATCTATCAGTGCCCTTACCTCTGTGTCTACACCCACAGGAATCTGATCCCTGCAGTACCTTCCCAATGTGATGACAACCTTAGATATGCCACGCATGTCTGCTGGTGTATTCACCCATTTTTTTCCGTGACTGATCTCGTTTAGGTCACATACCTGCTTGGCCATACAGGAGCAGAATCTGATTCCTGCAGGTAGTTTTTTGCTTATATCTCTACCCAGAGGCTTTTTCTTCTTCTTCTTTAGCATTTCGAACCCTTGAGGTTCACTGCTGCAGATATCACCCGCCTCCGTTCATCTCTCTGGTTGGATTTCTCTTTCCAGTTGGTGACACCAAGTGATTGCAGGTCTCTCTGGACATTATCTCTCCATCGTCTTCTTGGTCTGCCTCGTGGTCTATGACCATTTATCTCCCTTGTGTATACAGTTTTCACTTCTCTGTCATCCGACATTCTCTCAATATGCCCCAACCATTTTAGTCCATTAGATCTCATGATGCCAGTGATCAGTGGTGATTTAAACAGATGATGAATTGCATTGTTGCTTGCAGAGAGAAAATATAGAAGTTTCACACCTATTAGAATCCTATACAGCAGTGACAGGTGGAGAGAAGATATCTAGATTTTAGAACTGTCTCTAACACACTAAACATATCTACTCCTGCCAGACCCCATTTGGAAGACCTCAGTTAAGTTGTAGTGGCAAGAATTCCAATATATACATGTGTGTGCCATGATCCACATACACTCTACAAATTATGTTGTGGATAGTTCATAATTGTATAGAAATGGGGTGGTTCCCATCACCATCATCATGCAGAAAATTCTTTGAGAACTTCACTTTCATGACAACCTGCCAGAAAGAGTCTTCGTCCTTCTCCAGTTCTCCTGTCAATGTACGTCCATGACTTTGACATCCTGTGTTCAATGTCGTGCTTGCTGGTTGACCCTGTCCTTTTCTTCAAGGCCCTATGCCTTCCATTATTTTGTTTCTGTGATGTTCCACATGACCAAAGTATTTCAGTTTCTGAAACGTTCTCCAAATGCAAAGTAATAGTAAAGCATTCTTTTCTTCTTTTTGTTTGTCTGTGACGTAATTGTTTGTGCCTGTTTACACCATAGCTGCGAAATATCTGACTTCATCTGGGATTTGTTCACCAGATTAGCATTTCCATTTGATTTCATGGGATATGACATTGCCATATTTGTGTGGGACCTCCTCCTTCCTGGAGAACCTGCCCAGGGCGCCCGAGTGTGGACTGGTCAGCCCTCACAAGAGAAGGCAAGGGCAGATCATGGGCATTCCCCAGGGATATGACACTGCCTCATTTGTGTGGGACCTCCTCCTTCCTTTACACATGTTGCCCTGGAGAACCTGCCCAGAGCGCACGAGTGTAGACTGGTTGGCCCTCAAGAGAAGGCAAGGGCAGATCATGGGCATCCCCCAACATCCAAGGAGGCTTTCATAAATGCAAAGGCCACACATAAAACTCTGGTCCTGGGCTCACCCAAGGAATCGTCCCGTCCTGCACACAACTGATTAGCCTCTCATCCATGTGTTGAGCTTCCGAGTCATCTAGTCTTTAGTTTTGTCCCAGAACTTGAGTTTTGTGTACACATTCGTTCTACAGATCTGGCTTGTTTGTGTGCAGACTTCTGGTTCCCTGTACTCTACTTCAAAAGAAACACCCCTAATTAGTCATCTTTTATGACATGCTTGTAAGGGGGGTTGATCCTTTTTTTCTCCAACAATTACCTGAGCATATGAAACAAATTGCAAACCAGAAGAAATCCTGAAGCTGACAGTACCATTCCTATGCTGGTTGAAAGACACCTTATATGTCTAGTTTGCCTCTCATTCTTAGCTGTAACGATCTGTACTCCCAAGGGAGTCTCTGTGGATATATATCTGCAGCTGGGAATCTCTGTGGATGTATGTCCGCAGCTGGGAGTCTAAGTAAATATGTCCACAGCTGGGAGTCTCCTAGATATATATCAGCAGCTGGGAGTCTAAGTGGATATTTGTCTGCAGCCGGGAGTCTTTGTAGATATATGTCTGCAGCTGGGAGTCTTCGCGGATATATGTCCGCAGCTGGGAGTCTCTGTAGATATATGTCCACAGCTGTTGAGTCTCTGTTGATATATATCCACAGCTGGGAGTCTGTGGATATTTGTATGCAGCTGGGAGTCTCTGTGGATATTTGTCTGCAGCTGGGAGTCTTTGTGGATATATGTCTGCGACTGGGAGTCTCTGTGGATATGTCTGCAGCTGGGAGTCTCTGTGGATATTTGTCTGCAGATGGGAGTCTACGTGGATATATGTCTGCAGCTGGGAGTCTCTGTGGATATTTGTCTGCAGCTGGGAGTCTAGGTGGATATATGTCAGCAGCTGGGAGTCTCTGTGGATATTTGTCTGCAGCTGGGAGTCTATGTGGATATTTGTCTGCAGCCGGGAGTCTTTGTAGATATATGTCTGCAGCTGGGAGTCTTCGCGGATATATGTCCGCAGCTGGGAGTCTCTGTAGATATATGTCCACAGCTGTTGAGTCTCTGTTGATTTATATCCACAGCTGGGAGTCTCTGTAGATATTTGTATGCAGCTGGGAGTCTCTGTGGATATTTGTCTGCAGCTGGGAGTCTATGTGGATATATGTCTGCAGCTGGGAGTCTCTGTGGATATGTCTGCAGCTGGGAGTCTCTGTGGATATTTGTCTGCAGATGGGAGTCTACGTGGATATATGTCTGCAGCTGGGAGTCTCTGTGGATATTTGTCTGCAGCTGGGAGTCTATGTGGATATTTGTCTGCAGCTGGGAGTCTCTGTGGATATTTGTCTGCAGCTGGGAGTCTCTGTGGATATTTGTCTGCAGCTGGGAGTCTACATAGATATATGTCCGTACCTGGGAGTTTAAGTGGAAATATGTCGGCAGGTGGGAGTCTCCATGGATATTTGTCCATAGCTGGGAGTCTATATGGATATATATTCGCAGCTGGGAGTCTTCGTGGAAATTTGTTGGCAGCTAGGAGTCTCTATGGATATGTCTGCAGCTGAGAGCCTGTGGATATATGTCTGCAGCTGGGAGTCTCTGTGGATATATGTCTGCAGCTGGGAGTCTCTGTGGATATTTGTCTGCAGCTGGGAGTCTCTGTGGATATATGTCTGCAGCTGGGAGTCTCTGTGGATATTTGTCTGCAACTGGGAGTCTCCGTGGATATATGTCTGCAGTTGGAAGTCTCCATGAATATTTGCAGCTGGGAGTCTACGTGGATATATATCCACAGCTGGGAGTCTAAGTGGAAATATGTCCGCAGCTGGGAGTCTAAGTGGAAATATGTCCGCAGCTGGGAGTCTACGTGGATATATGTCCGCAGCTGGGAGTCTAAGTCGAAATATGTCGGCAGCTGGGAGTCTAAGTCGAAATATGTCGGCAGCTGGGAGTCCACGTGGATATTTGCCCGCAGCTGGGAGTCTCCATGGATATATGTCCACAGCTAGGAGTCTAAGTGGATATAAGTTCGCAGCTGGGAGTCTCTGTTGATATATGTTTGCAGCTGGGAGTCTAAGTGGAAATAAGTTGGCAGCTGGGAGTCTCTGTGGCTATTTGTCTGCAGCTGGGAGTCTCCATGGATATATGTCTGCAGCTGAGAGTCTCTGTGGAAATAAGTCAGCAGCTGGGAGTCTTCGTGGAAATAAGTCAGCGGCTGGAAGTCTCCGTGGATATTTGTCTGCAGCTGGGAGTCTCCGTGGATATATATCTGCAGCTGGGAGTCTCCGTGGATATATGTCTGCAGCTGGGAGTCTCCGTGGATTTATGTCCGCAGCTGGGAGTCTCCATGGATACATATATGTGGAAATAAGTCAGCAGCTGGGAGTCTTCATGGAAATATGTCCACAGCTGGGAGTCTTTGTGGATATATGTCTGCAGCTGGGAGTCTAAGTGGATGAAAGTTTGCAGCTGAGAGTCTCCATGGAAATATCTCTGCAGCTGGGAGTCTCCATGGATATTTGTCTGCAGCTGGGAGTCTCCATGGATATATGTCTACAGCTGGGAGTCTACAACTACAAGACAATGTGTGGCCAGGTTGGAATGTGTTCCATCATGCCCATATTGTGACTAGAATGATCTTGCTGTTGGTGGTACGGGATCTGCAAGAATCAATACATATACGTAGTTACAGCAAAGATTCATTGATTAGCTTATTGATTATTAATGAGGTGTGGCCTCCACCCAATGTCCATTGTCTCCTTCTGATGTGGCCATTCAGTTCTATTTGTGAGTCTGTTTCTTTCAAGACATCTTCATTACTCATTTTATCTGCCATAGGTTCACTCATCATACATCTATAAAACCACACCTCAGCCGGTTCCACATAAATCTTCACGAAATCAGTATTAATTTAATTATCACAGCTATTCAGTACATTACTGTTAGTATAGTCATATCTTCTTCTGCTTCTACGTTTATCTGAAGATGTTAATGCACTGTTCCTGTATACGATCGGGCTGCAATATTTGTACCTTTCAGCAGACACAATTCTGACTTCTGCAGGTATTTGTTGCCCATGTTAGCCTTCCTGGATCATATTTATATAATATTGTTTATAGTGTTTTTTTAATTTATTTTAAAACACAATAGACATTAAAAATCACCCCTTTGTAGCAGCCATAGTAGAAAATTAACCAGCACACTCAACCAACAACCAAGATGGGTACTAGCTATCAACCAGGATGGTCGAGGTTTAAATCACCATCAAGTTTTAAACTTCGTTTAAAAATATCTGGGTTTCCAGGCTGACCCAGCCGAGCATGAGTTCAAGAAAATGCAGTGGGAAGTCAAATCCTCATTATGTGCCCTGCAAACTGGCGTAGGCACTCATGCGTCTCCACAGATCAGGATCCCTGGTTGACTGGAACAGCTCTCTTGATGATATCCCTCCATGCCATCGTTTCAGCCCATCCAGCATCATCTCTCTTGGTCTCCAGTGATCTTTCCAGTTGTCACGATGTTCTCCAACGTCTCTCTTCTCAATATATGGCAAAAGAACAGTGTTTGTCTCTTTCTTACAGTGAAGTCAAGCCAGCATTCTTTAATTTCATACTTACCCTAAGATTCCACTTGGATTATGAAAATGTGGAGTAAGCACCATATGCTATATTTCAAGGTGTGAACATGTGACCTTTATTTTCCCTGCAGAGTGGCCAAGAACCCCCACAACTCAAACACACTGAGAATCTCAGCAAGTTATTCAACTGGTGGCCCACTGGCCTGTGGAGGCCTAGCAAGTGGCCTGCGGATCATTGCCAGTTATATTGTATTAACCACTTTTCTATGCTGGGGTTGGGGCTTCTGGCTCCCCATTTTCAACATTTTGACCCCTGAGTCAACTTAGCCCTGCCCTAAGTAACACAATGTCGTCTTTTTCTTGTAGTCCATGCTATGCAGCATTGGTAGTCATCTTCCCTGTCTCATGTGCTTTCAATCAGTTCTGACACAGATGATCCTCCATACCTTGTGGCATTGGTAAATAACTTCTGTCTCATGTACTTTTAATCAGTTCTGACAGAGATGATCTTCCATACCTTGTGGCATTGGTAATCATCTACTCTGTCTCATGTGGTAATCATCTTGTCTCATGTACTTTTAATCAGTTCTGATACAGATGATCTTCCATACCTTGTGGCATTGGTAATCATCTTCTCTGTCTCATGTGGTAATCGTCTTCTTTGTCTCATGTACTTTTAATCAGTTCTGACACAGAGGATCCTCCATTCCTTGTGGCACTAGTAATCATCTTTTGTCTCATGTACTTTTAACAAGTTCTGACACAGATGACCTTCCATACCTTGTGGCATTGGTAGTCATGTCTATCCACAGCTATCTGCCTCTGCTGTATTTTCAATTCTGACACAGATGATCTATCATATCTTGTGGCATTGTTAGTCATGTCTATCCACAACCTTTTATCTTGTGTACTTTCAGTCAGGTCACATACACATGATCCTCCATGCCATGTCAAACTGTCCAGCATTTTCTCTCTTGGTCTCTCTCTGCCTCTTTTCCCCTCCAACCTACCACCATCACAATATACTCTAGTTTTCTCCTTCTCATGACATGACTAATGCATGTAGATTGTCTCCTTCCCATGAGGGCATTCAGTTCTTTTGTGAGTCAGTTTCTTTCAAGACACATTCCTTACTCTTTTTTATTTGTCCAGGGTATTCTCATCATTCTTCTATAAAACCACATGTCACTTCCAAATAATCTTTCATTAACATCCAACTGTCCATGATTCACTTCCATATATCAGGATTACAATCACAAACAAATTTACAAAATTTCAGCCAGACAATAACTTACATGATATGGCCTTTCTTTGGCCACAAATGCACCCATATGATGACTATCTGGCATAGACGTGGACCCATGAACTTGAAATGGCTGGATCTGATTGCTGACTGGCTGCGCCATGCTGTGGATTCCTAGATCCTCTTGATGCGGATGAGAAGTCTGACCCTGAAGGTAAACAGGCAATCATTTTTAGTTATGATGTATATCCGGGGTATCCCAGGGGATTCATTTTTAGTTATGATGTATATTCAGGGTATCCCAGGAGATTCATTTTTAGTTACGATGATGTATATTCAGGGTATCCCAGGAGATTCATGTTAGAACCACACATCCCTGCACGGGTTTCAGGACCCCATTGTGGGATATAAATCGAAAAGACCCACTGCCCCCCCCCCCCACAAACATGTCACAAAAGTTGACCAATTATGGGCATCTCCATCAAAGTCAGAGTGCATCTGCCAGAGAGATAAAGAACCAACAATCTGCACGCAAATAAGCCAGATTTGTAAAATGGATTGCACACAAACCGCAAGTTCTGGAGTAAGACTAAAGTACAGAAGTGGATGAACCACCAGAATTTTCCACAGGAGTTTACAGCTGGTGAATGTGAAACAGAAGAAGAAGAATTCCACGTGCTACAAACATTCTTTCTGTTCAGTAAACATTATAAAATTCTGTTCAGTACAAATTATAAAATTCTGTTCAGTAAAAATTATAAACTTCTGTTCAGTAAAAAATTATAAACTTCTGTTCAGTAAAAAATTATAAAATTCTGTTCAGTAAAAATTATAAAATTCTGTTCAGTAAAAATTATAAAATTCTGTTCAGTAAAAATTATAAAATTCTGTTCAGTAAAAATTATAAAATTCTGTTCAGTAAAAATAATAAAATTCTGTTCAGTAAAAATAATAAAATTCTGTTCAGTAAAAATTATAAAATTCTGTTCAGTAAAAATAATAAAATTCTGTTCAGTAAAAAATTATAAAATTCTGTTCAGTAAAAAATTATAAAATTGTGTTCAGTAAAAATTATAAAATTCTGTTCAGCAAAAAATTATAAAATTGTGTTCAGTAAAAATTATACAATTCTGTTCAGCAAAAAATTATAAAATTCTGTTCAGTAAAAATTATACAATTCTGTTAAATTCAAACTTTCTTGCGCTGCCATGAAAGTAGCAATTTTAAACCTTTTTGTCGCTGTTGATTCCCAGTAGCTTCAAAATGTTCAATTAAGAATTGACATCACAGCACTCAGGACACCCCTATAAGCGCTCCGTCCCCATCTTCAGCAGCAAGCGAAGAGTTAAAATTCTGATGATACCAGTAGCTGTCTGATTGTATATCCGTCTCGCCTTTCCCCTGAGTGTCGAGTATCGGCCAGATCCCCTTGCAACTCCTCGCAGCGCCATTCTCCTCAGACCGTGATGATCTATTTGTGCCTCCGCATTGTTCACTCGTTCCTAAAGGGTCCTCACAATATCCAACTTGTCATACATCAGTTCACCGCCAAGTGGTGCAGAACCCGCCAGTCTATCTGCCTGCTAATTTCCCAACACACCGGCATGACCTTTGAAGTGATGCTTGCCACTCTGTATGGAGCATGCCTGTCTCCACCTTTCTCAACATGCTCTGTGAGTCAGTTACAACAAGCCATGTGTGTACGGCTGATTCTTAAGCCAGCCGAAGGCAGCAGAAACTGCCTCCATCTCTATTCTCAAGCTAGACATTGTGATATCATATGCCAGGCTTTTCTGCACTAGGCCACGTGCATTCGCCTTTGCTATGAACCCCCATGCACTTCGTCTGTCCCTCAACACAGAGCCATCTGTATAGACAATCACATCACTTAGGCGGGAATGGTCATGAATCATTTGTTGAACTGATTCTGCAGCCCCAGCTGGCCAGTCCCTGCACTTACGTCCCAAAGTGATTAGAACCCTACACAAGTCTGAAACCTGATCGGACACTTTGACCCACTCTTCTCCTCGCCTACATTTATCAAGCCTGCACACATTTCCAATTGTGTCTTCAGCTTGCGCCATCCAATACTTTCCTCTTTTCAGTCTGTGACCCTTAGCTCTATCCAGGGCTTCATGCAGGAGGTGCCTCTTGTCTGCAGCTACTCTGAGATATGACTTTGCTTGCAGAACTTTGAGCCTATCTGCAATAGTAGGCAGTGCAAGTATACATCGCATACATACTACCGGGATATCTCTTGTACATCCCAGAATTACCCGCATGGCTTCATTACATATGCATTCCAAGTTTCATCAGCTGACTCTTTGACATGGTAATCATGCCAAGTCCATAATCTATCACCGAGAGGATCACATGCTGGAACATTGTGAACAACATTCTTTGTTCAAGGGAAAATTGATGTCATAATCTTGAGAGCGTTGAGTCCTTTTTGGCATTTCCCTGCAACTGCCTCCATATGATGCCTATAGGAAAGGCTTCTATCGAAAATGATACCCAGGTACCTCAGTTTGTTTTCTTTTGATGTTATGTAGCTCAGAAATGTCTGAGCATATTTATATATCCAGTTTTCACAGGGGACCTCTTATTTTTCTCACCATTATCTGAGAATCCTTTGCAGCTGAACCACTACCCAGAAGTCAAGAGGAGATAAAACATTCTTGATTTCCCTTTTTTTTTGTTTTATGAAAGTATCTGCAGCTGCTTTTGCCCAAGGGTTATTTTTAACATATACGGGGGGAGGGAGGGGAGGGTGGTTCAAATGAAGACATTAAAACAGTGAGAGAAATTACAACCATCATGCCACTATCGTGTAATTTGTCAATATTGTTATTAAGGATGCCAAGAGTGTTAAGCATGTGACATCACAGCTTAGAGACGGCCACCCCACTTTTGACATGCACCAAAGAGGAGCAGCATTCTTTCATTCATCTTCTGATCACAGAAGGAGGTGAAACCTACAGAGATTCATCAGTGAATGAAGTCCCAGTATAGTGACACATGCCTGTCAGTCCAGCAAGTGTACAAATGGAGCAGGGAATTTCAGAACAGTGTAAACTTCAGTAACAAATGGTTCACAAACTCTGTATACCTGAGCCGGCCATGAACAGTCTGTCACAGAGGTATTAACTCTTCAACTTTCAAGGTAGTCAATCAGATATCTAACCTCTTTCTTCTTCTTGCTCACAGGGCCTAAACTCCAGCAGAAAGTTCTGGCTGTTCATCCACTTCTGGACTTTAGTCTTGTTCTAGAACCTGAGTTTTGTCTGCACATCTGGTTTACAAATCAGATATGGCTTTTTTGTGTATGCAGACTGTTGGTTCCTCACCTCTCAGGCAGATGCGCTCCCATTTCAAAGGAAGCAGCCCTAATTAGTCGGCTCTTACTACATGCTTGTTACAGGGCTGTGGGTCTATTCTTTTTTCTCCCACAACTCCCCCACGGAACCTACATGGGGAAGATATCTAACCTTCTCAAATAAGTGCAGACCTGATCCTTCTTCTTCAGCTATGATTCTATTCTAGCACAGTTCACAAACAGGGCGGCACACCTGAAGTCTCACCCAGTGTTTTGTAGTTTTTGTCTTGCAGAGCAACTTCTATGGGCCAGATTTCTTCTCTTTGACTGGTCAAATGTGGGCTCTACAGTGTTCTGAACCTGTCATATGTGGCACAGTCAGTGAGGCCTGTTTGGTGTAGGTGAGTTCTAAGTTTAAAGTGTTTCATTCTGTGTCTCAAAATTCTGGTCTGCGTGTGTCTGCCAAGGCTATTTATACTGCCATGCTGTGGTCTGTAATGTTTGGTGTGTTCTCTCTAATTCATCTTCACAGACTTTTTAACAGACTGTCAGACCTGATCCGTCTTCTTTTCATTGCTCACGGGCTGACTCTGCACAAACTGGTGGAATACTGATGCATATTAAGGCAGACGTAGATAGAGCCTTGTGAGAGAGCCTGTACAATTCAGAGGAGCAAAGGGATCACCACAGTCTGATGAGAGTGATGTAGCGGGGAGTGATACAGGGTTCTGGTCGATACTCGACGCTAAGAAGAAAGGCAGCAAAATGGACATAATAAGTACCATTGGTACTGGAACTCTGTGCTGGCTGCTGAAGATAGTGATGTAGCACTTATGGGAATACCCCCCTAGTGCTGTGATGCGAGTTCCTGAATCAATTCAGTGTTCACTGGTTGTTTGTCCGCCTCTAGACAATGGTCTTGTTCCAGAAGAGCTTTACGTGCATATCCATTTTACAGATCTGGCTAAGTAGTAGGCAGACTGTTGGTTCCTTGCCTTTCAGGCAGATGCACTCCAACTTCAAAGGAAACATACCTAATTAGTCACCCTTACTGTCATGCTTAGGCGTCCGGCTCTCTATCTCAGTTGGTTAAACATGTCTGAGCGGCGACTGGGTGATGAACTCCTTGCGGTCAAGGTTCACGCCTAGGGGTAGCCAGAAAAGCCACATTCTATCATCAAATCAAGGCTGAAGAGTTGCGATATCCACAGTACCGAGCCAAAAGGTTAACAACTCATGGTTTCCGGATATTTAAAAAAACAAAATTACATGCTAGTTGGGGGTGGGGGAGGGGGAGAATTGGTCTGTTTTTTTCTTTTTCTTTTCCATAAAACAGAACCATGAAACTCACACAGGTAAGACCTGATCACAACCTGGTGTTCATGAGAGCTGGAGTATTCTGACTTATCAGTACACTTATCTGTATAGAACATCAAGACAGAAGATCTGCCAGTCAACACCTACTGGGTACAGTCAGCATGGAGACACTGAGATGGCTGTTGCGTCACATGACGGAACAACAACAACTGGGTCAGACCAGTGCGCTAGGATGTCGATACGGGTAACACGTAACAAGTACAGCATACGGTGATGATGCAATGAAAATAAAAACCACAAAGCAGAAACAACTTACAAAAGAGTTAGAAGACAAATTTTCATCCTCCAAGTCATCTCCCCTCTCCCAAGACTCAATAAGTCGAGACAGAGTTTCTCTGCGTCTCATAAATTTTCCCATCGGAGCATCGCTGCCCAACTGGGCAAGTCTCTGGGCGTACACTAGCAGCGACTCAAACTTCTGTGCCTGGGACATATCTGTCAGATGTCCATTCATGTGCGTCGGGGCGTACGGAGGCCAGCAGACTTGAGGTTTCTGATAATGAAAGTGGGAATTTTGTGAATCTGGCTGTGACATAAGGGACGGTCCTTTGTGCAATCTTTCCGATCGAGCTACGGTCATTTGTGATGAAGATTTCGGCTGGACATGCAAAAGAGATTTAATTGTCGATAAATGCCACCGCTGAGCAATGTCCTCAAAGAAAAGGTCAAGTCTTGCCTTTTGTCGAAATGCAAATATGTGCTGACAAGGGAGCCAGATTGTTGTAAAATACTGACAGGAACAGGAAGTTGCAGACACCATGACGCTGTCTGTTGTCGTCACCAAGCTAATAGGACTTGTCACATCACAGATTTCTGTATCCATTTTTATGCTAGAACTGTGATGAAGTTGAGACAGCACTTTGGAAAACGCATAAGGTGTTAAAAAACTGGCAAATCGGTGTTCAACAGTGTTTTGCTCATATACTTGTCCTGCTTGACTTGATATTTCGGCAGCTGTACGAGAATCTGCCTCCTTCTGAAGAACTTGTAGAGCCTTCTGTAAATCCTGGCAGAAATGAGGTAGCGGGGAAGACTTTTTAACAGCGTCCTTCACCTTATCAAATAAGACATCTAGCCTGTGTAAGGTCTCATTACAGAAATGAACTGAAGTCTTTAATCCAGTAACCCACTCTTCTCTCAACGGGTGCCACTTCTGGTTAAAATAGTTCATCACTTTGGACAGCCCTGTATTCTGAAGCTCATCATATATACCATCATAACAGTCGAGAGACTGAGCCTGTGCCATCTTCTCAAGCAGTGCCCCAACCCCGACCTTCTCAATGGGAGATACACATATTTTATTTTCAGAGATGTCCTTCTTCATTTCTTCAACTACTTGCACCCTACAAATGTGCAAACTGGCATCTGGAAAACACGACCTATACACATGTCTATGCTTCAACTCTTTACTGGTCAGAATCGTCCTGGTTCTCAACCAGGCAGCATTATGGTTGCGAAATATGTTCACCAGGGACGTAAACGTATCCACGTCATCTGAAGACGTCAGGAATACTGATGCCACCTCAGTCTCTCCATTACCGTCGACAATGACCTGGAAAATGACAGAGGTTTTCAACCTGTTGAGATCACAAGCGGATCCAACTATCAACAGTTCTGGGTAACTGTCAAATCTAGTTTTCATGAGTCCATCTTGCCAGAAAATGCCCTTCATGTTGCCCTTGTCATCCTCCATGACCTCAACTGTGACATCTGAAAGCAAATGATCAACAGTTTGAGAGTGTCAAATGAGAACAGTCTTAGAAAACTAAACAGGAGGATTTAGCAACAGATCATAAGAATGAGTGGCGTCCATGGCTTAGGTGTCGCGAGTCCGACCCGTAATTCCAGCGTACAGCGATCGAAACCCACTGCTGGCTGCGTGGAGTTTTATCGTGGTATGGGGTGTCACAGGACGACCAGGCCTCAAATGGGTACCAAGATGTATGTCCTGGGAAAGTAAAGACGGCTGGCGCAATGCTGACCGCACTACCTACCTATTGCCGATTGGTCTGTAAAAATATGGGTGCTCTTCCCGTATGCCCTATGCGTATAAGGCGTAAAAAGCGAAATTTACTACTTTACTTTACTTCATAAAAATGATTTTTTTTTTTTTTGAATTGGTCTCACTCTTGACAAGTTCTTCTTTTTCTGTGTTTCTCCTTAAAGGGGAGTCAGTACACTGCAGTTTACAGCTAGGTTGTTATGTCTGTGCCTTTTGGTTCAACACATACATTTCAGTAAACACCTAATTAGCAGCTTTTTACGACATGCTTATTAGGGTAGCAGTGGGCCTATTCTTTCCCTGCCCCCTCCGCCCAAAAAGCGCCTTGGTATCCACATGGAGTAACTCTTGTCAAGTTAAAAAACAAAAAAATTTGCTGAAACTCCACAATATCCTAATGCAGCGAAGCTAACTAGCGCGCACTATCAAAAACCAATTATCATCCTGCCTGTGATGCCTAACAGCATTAGGCAGAGAAAAAGATAAAATATATACAGATTATTTTCAAGAGGAAAAAATTGTCTTGGAACTCAAAAGATTTGGAATTTGACGCCGTCTCGGAACAGATTATCTTAGAATTCGGAGGTACCACCGTACCTGCCTGCCAGTCTAATGGTCTTGGGTTCAAATCTACCCTCTAACAGAATCTTATAAATGATTTAGGGTTTCCGAGTTGACCCAGCCTAAAACAGTTGACCGGAATTGTTTTGTGAATTCTCTTCTCCTCGTTCGCATTCACTGTTTGTAAACTCTGACAGAAAGTTCTGGTTGTTTGTCCACTTCTGGATTTAAGCCTTGTTCTGGAATGTGAAAATGGGGCCCCAGGACCCACGCCGGACTAATATACAGTTTAACAAGACAAGACATATTCAACAAATACCCTTACTTCAACATTTTTTTCGTTTTATATATTCCCTTTGTGTGTTTGTGACACCATTGAAAAGGGAGGGAGGGGGAGTAGGGGTAAATAAAGAGTTTTTTTCTTTGAAGTCAGAGGCACTGCCTGAGAGGCAATAACCAACAGTCTGCATTTAAAAAAAGCCAGATCTGTAAAACAGATATGCGGGCAAAACTCAGATTATGGAATAAGTTCATAAGGGGGCAAACAACCAGAGCTTTCTGCCAGAGTTTAGAGCTGGGGAAACGAAGAATTATGAGACTATATATATATATATATATAGTCAACAAAACATATGCAACAAATAACTCTACTCCAATGCACATATTCGACAAGACATATTTAAAACATACCTTTATACAGACTTCAACAAGACAACCTTTATACAGACTTCAATGAGACAACCTTTATACAGACTTCAACAAGACAACCTTTATACAGACTTCAACGAGACAACATTTATACAGACTTTAACGAGACAACCTTTATACAGACTTCAATGAGACAACCATTATACAGACTTCAATGAGACAACCTTTATACAGACTTCGACGAGACAACCTTTAAACAGACTTCAACGAGACAACCTTTATACAGACTTCGATGGGACAACCTTTATACAGACTTCAACGAGACACATAACAAACATCTCAGTTTTGATACTGCCCCTATCTAGAACCCACATTCCCACATACCTCCATTCAGACGCAGGTTATCAACAAAATCCTGGAGAGAACGTGGACGGGCCAGATATTTTTTGGAGCCACTGATATTATTGCTGCCAAACTTTTTAATTTTTGTGACCTTGCCAGCTTTCTTGACAAGGTTACGCTGAATGATCTTTCTGGCTGGGTTCTTCAGTACCTTGTCTTTCTTTTCCCTTTTCACCTTTGTAATTTTCTGTATATTATCTGTTGACAGACGTTTCTGCTTCGGAAGCCGCTCAAAAGTCTCCTGGGGTAGAGAACAAAATAAATTACTTCAGCAGATAATCCGAAACTGAGATTATCTAAAACGGATGTTTATTACTAACCATATCAAACACCTGAATGCTGGCTGGTCTATTTACATATTGTGATTGCGCAGTTTTGTACTGCAATCTGTCATCTCCAGGATTGTAATCCACAGGATTAGAATTCAAGGATGAGAATCCTACATATACAACTCTCAGCAAGCCCTGTTTAATTCTTCCTGTCCCAACCAACATACAGTGTGTTGTTGTCAGCTTATTCTCTAGGAATAAGAACACACATGTGGCACGGGTGAACATGCTCGTGCACCTCTTGCGATCTCCAACAGCGCGTATTAGTTCACGTGCTGACACTATTCCGTGTCATGACAAAAGGCTCTCAAGAATTCTCTTCAACTGTCTTCCTCTATATTTTTATTGCCTTATTTTTAATTCACCCCAAACAAAGGAAATCTCAGAGTTCCCAGAAAAGTTCAATATTCTAGGGGTGTTATGGGTTGGAGTTAGGGTTATAGTTAGTCTGTGTCTCTGAGGCAGTTGGGGCTCACAAAGATCCCAACCAATAACACCTCTAGTATACTGGACTTTCCTAGAAACTCCGGGATTTCCTTTAGGGGGGAATTAAAAATAAAGAACCATCTTTTTCCATAAATTATTTCCAGTTTTAACCTGTCATGCGCTGACTGCTCTATAAAAATATGAGTCCAGCCAAGTCTGTCAAATTCTATGGGCTTGAAAGAGTTAACAAACATGCTGTAAAAGGTGAATAACATACGATCTGCTAAAACAGGAAGAAGAGAATAGGAAGAAGGAGTTAAAGGAGAATAGGATGAAGGAGTAAAAGGAGAATAGGAAGAAGAAAAGAAATACATACCTGTGATGTGTCGTGGTTGTGTTTAGTGCAAATGTCTTTAACTACCAAACTCTGGCCATCTTTACTCACAGCCACTTTCACACAGGAGCCGCAATCACCTCTAGGGGAGCGAATACTGAAACAAACAAAAGATATATAATAAACAAGGTATTTAACATAACTTTGCTGCTACCTTTCTTTTGGAGTAAACAAGGCAGGGCAAGAGAGGGATCATGATGCATGGATTAACATGGTCTCTACAATACTGCCCAAGCTTCGTGCTATGGAAGGATGGAAGTCAAAACAGCGGATGCTTACTCATTTTCCGAACAAAAGCCCCCCACCCCCCAATTCAAGCAAACATTTTTGCTACAAACATTTATGATTTCAGTGTTCTTGGACCGCAAAGTCATTTTGCTGTTGGAATTCATGACACTACGGACCAAATTAACTACACAAGTATATTACGAATCAGTGAAGAAGTTTTGTCGGTCGATCATAAAAAAGGTGCAGAATGCTCGCCAAAATGAATGCTGAATTAAGAATTGAAACCATAGCACTGGGGACACCCCTACAAGCGCTCCGTCCCCATCTTCAGAAGCAAACGAAGAGTTAGAATTCTGATGGCACCAGTAACTGTCTGACTGCTCACCAGTTCTGTCATTATCCTGTAGGATAACATGCGGCCATGTACTGCTGCTCGCACAAAGGTTTCACTTGAGCAGTTTGAGTGGGACATGTTCAACCACCCCCACCCCAGCCTTACAGCCCAGACCAATCAGATGAAGATCTGGGTGGATACCTAGCACTTCGACACCCCTGGTGAGCTCATGGATGGAGTTAACAACTGGCTCAGTATACTGGCAGCATTCTTCCTTGAATGGGGTTACAAAACTTTGTGCCGCGGTACAACGAGTGCCTGAATTAGGTGGTGCCATGGTACAAAAAGTGCCTGAATTAGGTGGTGCCATGGTACAACAAGTGCCTGAATTAGGTGGTGCCATGGTACAACAAGTGCCTGAATTAGGTGGTGCCACAGTACAAGTGCCTGAATTAGGTGGTGCCATGGTACAACGAGTGCCTGAATTAGGTGGTGCCATGGTACAACAAGTGCCTGAATTAGGTGGTGCCACGGTACAAGTGCCTGAATTAGGTGGTGCCATGGTACAACGAGTGCCTGAATTAGGTGGTGCCACGGTACAAGTGCCTGAATTAGGTGGTGCCACGGTACAAGTGCCTGAATTAGGTGGTGCCATGGTACAATGAGTGCCTGAATTAGGTGGTGCCATGGTACAACAAGTGCCTGAATTAGGTGGTGCCACGGTACAACAAGTGCCTGAATTAGGTGGTGCCGTGGTACAACAAGTGCCTGAATTAGGTGGTGCCACAGTACAACAAGTGCCTGAATTAGGTGGTGCCACCGTACAACAAGTGCCTGAATTAGGTGGTGCCACCGTACAACAAGTGCCTGAATTAGGTGGTGCCACGGTACAAGTGCCTGAATTAGGTGGTGCCATGGTACATTGAGTGCCTGAATTAGGTGGTGCCATGGTACAACAAGTGCCTGAATTAGGTGGTGCCACGGTACAAGTGCCTGAATTAGGTGGTGCCACGGTACAACAAGTGCCTGAATTAGGTGGTGCCATGGTACAACAAGTGCCTGAATTAGGTGGTGCCACGGTACAAGTGCCTGAATTAGGTGGTGCCATGGTACAACGAGTGCCTGAATTAGGTGGTGCCATGGTACAACAAGTGCCTGAATTAGGTGGTGCCACGGTACAAGTGCCTGAATTAGGTGGTGCCACCGTACAAGTGCCTGAATTAGGTGGTGCCACCGTACAACAAGTGCCTGAATTAGGTGGTGCCATGGTACAACAAGTGCCTGAATTAGGTGGTGCCATGGTACAACAAGTGCCTGAATTAGGTGGTGCCATGGTACAAGTGCCTGAATTAGGTGGTGCCACGGTACAACAAGTGCCTGAATTAGGTGGTGCCATGGTACAACAAGTGCCTGAATTAGGTGGTGCCACGGTACAAGTGCCTGAATTAGGTGGTGCCACGGTACAACAAGTGCCTGAATTAGGTGGTGCCATGGTACAACAAGTGCCTGAATTAGGTGGTGCCACCGTACAAGTGCCTGAATTAGGTGGTGCCATGGTACAACAAGTGCCTGAATTAGGTGGTGCCACGGTACAAGTGCCTGAATTAGGTGGTGCCACGGTACAAGTGCCTGAATTAGGTGGTGCCATGGTACAACAAGTGCCTGAATTAGGTGGTGCCATGGTACAACAAGTGCCTGAATTAGGTGGTGCCACCGTACAAGTGCCTGAATTAGGTGGTGCCACCGTACAACAAGTGCCTGAATTAGGTGGTGCCATGGTACAACAAGTGCCTGAATTAGGTGGTGCCATGGTACAACAAGTGCCTGAATTAGGTGGTGCCACGGTACAAGTGCCTGAATTAGGTGGTGCCACGGTACAACAAGTGCCTGAATTAGGTGGTGCCATGGTACAACAAGTGCCTGAATTAGGTGGTGCCACGGTACAACAAGTGCCTGAATTAGGTGGTGCCATGGTACAACAAGTGCCTGAAATAGGTGGTGCCACCGTACAAGTGCCTGAATTAGGTGGTGCCATGGTACAACAAGTGCCTGAATTAGGTGGTGCCACGGTACAAGTGCCTGAATTAGGTGGTGCCACGGTACAAGTGCCTGAATTAGGTAGTGCCACCGTACAAGATCCTGAATTAGGTGGTGCCACCGTACAAGTGCCTGAATTAGGTAGTGCCACCGTACAAGTGCCTGAATTAGGTGGTGCCACGGTACAAGTGCCTGAATTAGGTGGTGCCACGGTACAAGTGCCTGAATTAGGTAGTGCCACCGTACAAGTGCCTGAATTAGGTGGTGCCACCGTACAAGTGCCTGAATTAGGTGGTGACTGTGGAAAAGTAATGCAGTGATGTATGAAGCTCTTGTATGTATTTAGATGTTATTGTCAAATATTTTTAAATTTTACCGGCCAATAGGAGGCTGATTTTGAACATCCCTCATAAATACAAATACGACATGTGTGAATTCAGAAATATACATGAAAACATAATCTGCATGATATAACCTCTAGGTGAGCATATGCATACCCCCCCCCCCCTCTTTTTTTCCCTAAAAAAGGATATTAGAAACCTATATATACAATCAATATATATGTGAAAGCAAAATGTGTGTACCAGGACAGAAAATACTGAAATCTACACATAAAACATAATGTGGGTTATTTAACCTCTGTAAAACCTCTTGATGAGCTATTACTGAAAAATAAATAGACACAACATGGTGTCGTACAATCTCTAGGCCAGCTATATTTTAAATTTTCGTCTTCTTCGCGTTTTATGGCTGTAACTGCGGCACAAAATTCTGGTTGTTTGTCCACCTCTGGCTTTCAGTCTTGTTCCAGAACATAATTTTAACAGATCTGACTTATCTTTATGCAGACTGTTGGTTCCTTGCTATTCAGGCAGATACATTACCGACTTTGATGAAAGCCTCAAGTTAGTCAACTCCTACGACATGCTTGTTGGGGAGGCATAAAGTATTATTCTTGTTTCCCCCACAGTGGGGTCCCGGAACCCATACAGGAATCTAGGTCAGTAAATACTGAAATAGAAACACAATAAATGAAATATCATACATAACCAAGTTAAAAAAGGACTTTTTTCATATCTTCTGTTGCATCAATGCTATATTTTTTTTTATAGACCTATCATCACTTGGTGGATGATGAGGTCAACATTATGTTGGCTGCCTTTATTTCTCAAGACATTTCTTGAAGAAGTGGAAGAAAAAGAAGAACAACATACAGCTGGTGTACAATTAGGAAAGAAAAACATCAAGCTTACCTTTCATCATAACTGCGACCCCCTTTCACACATGCCCAGGTGAGATTGTAGTAAATCAGTGATTCTTTCATTGTTCGTTTGATCCCTTTTTTCTGGGCAGCCTCAATGGTGCGACAATCCCGTATCCAGTAATTGGACTTCTGAGACTTCTCAAACATTTCCACTGCCCATTTGAGACTGCTAAAGTCATCAAAGGAATCCCCGACATGCAGCTCTGCATCTGTCTGCATATTGGAAGGTTTCTCCCTCAGCTAAATAATCAGTGACCAGGTGTGACTAGTCTATAATGTTTGAATCCAGACTTTAAGTTGGTGTAATATCTGCACTCCTCTGTGATCTTTGGGAAGTGATGCCATCATTTTGAGAGACTGGTTCTCTTCTTGCAATGTTTCCTATGTTTAGAAGTCTAGATCAGGTCATCACCTCTGTTATCTCCCCTTGTAGTGGTGGAGAAGCTTGTGTCCCAGTGACCCGAAAAGCTATGCTGACTATAGCTCAGCTATAACGGCAGGTTCTTCTTCGTCAAGGGAGAAAAACCAGACAAAGAGGAACTCCAAATGTTGCCTTGCAGGTAGACTTGGGACAGTCAAAGGCTAGGGAAAGCAAATCCAAAAATTAATTGTTGAAATGGGATATACTGGCTAGCACACTCGCCTGTCAGTCAAGGAGTGTGTTTGAATCCACGTTAAGATAATTACGGGAGGGGATGTGGGACTTTGTCCAGATCAACCTAACATAGGTCTTTGAACATGCTCTTGGAATGAAAGTAGACGCCTGCGTATTATTACATCACAACAGCTGGTTCGTAAAAATACAGAATCATATACCCACTGAGCCTTGTGATATGGGATCCTTTCCTTTACCTAGCACATTTCTGTTTCACTGAAGGGTCAGAACTGGACAATTTCAAATTATTTTTATCTGATCTGCATTAAGAAATCAACAGCAACTGAATTTGTTAGTTCTGCAAGATTGTCCGTGTACAGCCCTTTTAAAAGGGAACTGGAATACTGACCCATTGAGTCAACATAACCAATTAATCTGTATAAAACTAAAAAAGAATTAAACAGTGGTCATAAGAACTAATCTGTTGGTGTAATTTGTAACAACAGAAGGGATGCAGTCACAAGAACTTTTGTGGTATTATCCCATGTCTCTTATGGATAATAACTGAGGTGTATTTTCGTTGTAATTGCATAATCATCATCAAGTGCCCTGCCGACTGGCATAGGCGATCATGCCTCTGCACTAATCTCAGTGTATCAGTTCATGTGCTGACACCCCTCCATGCCACGACAAAAGACTAGCAAGAATCTTCATATTTTCTCTGCCCCTATCTTTTCAGTGGTCATAACTTGCTCCAGTTTCCTTCTTCTCATAACACGACCCCCCCCCCCCCCCCCCCCAAAAAAAAAAAAAATTACGACTGTCTATTTGTGACTGATGTTTGTGATGTCTTCGAGCATTCGCCTCTTTTACTTTTAAAAATAAAAATAAAACATATGGGTTGAAGTTGCTCTTTTTTTGCTGTCCAATGAATTTTTCTTCATAAATTACTAGCACTGAAACTGACTATCTTCTGTACGTGTGGCTATGTATGCAGTGGCAGCTTACTTCGTGTATGTGTGTGGAGAATTCTGTGTACAAGTCTACAAACGGTTCTGTTCTCTCCCAAACCCCCGGTAGCTAGGACGGTTTGTTTGTTTATTCTCTTTTGTTCTGCCAGGGCCGACTTCCGTCAGTGCCAGGGCCTGTTGGACATGTCAGGGTAAAAGATATTCGTACGTTTGGCCTTGTTGTGAGAAGAAGGAAACTTATTTAACCACTGAAAAGATGCAAGGGAAAGAGAGACGGAGGCAGACAACGTAAGGAGATTCTTGATAGCTTTTTGTCGTGGCATAGAGGGGTCTTAACACATGAATATGAACTGATACACGCAGTTGCAGATATAAGTGAAGGCGTATGATCACACTTGCCCATCGGCTAGGCACTTGATGATAAGGAGAAAATATACTGCCTACACAAAAGCATGTCGTTAGAGTCGGCAGTCACTTTGAAGTAAATTACCCTTGGTAATGGGAGACAATAACGCACTGGATTGCTCGTCAGCAAAGTGTTAAGTATTTTGTTTTCTAACCTTGACATATCCTGCTCTCAGACTGCCACGCCTCTTTCATTCGACCAGCTTCACATACGAACTATCAGTGGAGGTATCCCGGAGTGGCTGCTGCATCGTAGGACACAGCAGCGTGGGAATGTCTAATGTACAGCGGCGAAGATTTGTAAAAATTAAATTTCTATCTAATGTTATAATTACCATACAAAATGAAGGCTATCTTCCGAATAACGGGCACATATTATGGCGGCCAAAAACAGGGCCTCAGTCACGTGTCAATTGAGCACTTCCTGCGACCTAATTTGCGGTTTTCCGGTGACTACCGCCACCGCCGAGAGTATCCCTCACGCGGCCTAGATTGGTGATAAACTAGATGGTTGGGACATGAGCAAAGCTGTAGGAGATGCGGAAGCCTGCTGCTCGTCAGTCCCAGCCATCTAGTTTAGCTCCAATCCACGCAGCGTGAGCGGCGTGAGGGATACACTCGGCGGTGGCGGTAGTCGCCGGAAAATGGTAAATTAGGTCGCCGGAAGTGCGCAAATGACACGTGACTGAGGCTCTGTTGAAGTGTTTTTGCGGCCGCCATAATATGTGCCCGTTATTCGGAGGATAGCCCAAAATGAATGTATGATGACTGACTTTCTACCCAACTAGGACATCACACAAGCGATAACACCCGATGACACAAAGTGCCACCATGTGTAAGAGGATCGCGGTAGGGAGGTCCCAGAAACCGCGTTCAGACAATTTACCATATTTATGACCTGTCTATATGGCGGCCCATGGCGAAAGCCAGGGTGGGGCTTCAAATAACAAACAATTTCGTCCTAAAAAGGACAAAACACCTGTTGAACAATTGCTGAATGTATTGATTTGATTTAAGTACATTCCCTTCGTTTTAAATATCACATTTTGGTTTAATAATATGCACATGTATGAATTTGTGTATGCGTCTATGTATGCACACGCCAGATGGCCCTTGGTGTGTTTGTGAGTGTGTATGTCTCATTAACAAGTGGACATAATCCTGTTTATAAAAAAATCTGAATTCATTTATTTGGTTATCTTCCTTGACAATTAAATGCGCATGTTGTGTTATTCTCATTTACACCATTACTACGCCCGTCTCTCTAGCGTAGTTGGCTAAACCGGATTGCGCGGTGAGCGGGTGACGAACTCCAAGTGGTCCGGGTTCACTCCCGGGGGTAGGCAGAAAAGCCACATTTTCTCCCAGATTTACGGTATTTACAATGGAATAAAGGCCGAAAGGTTGCGATATCCATAATACCGAGCCTAAGGGTTAACAACTCATGGCTTCTGGATACTAAAACAAACAACAACAACACCATTACTACTACTTCTTCTTTTTCATTGTTCCCTGGCTGTAAGCTCCAATAGAAGGTCCTGGTTGTTCGTCTATTTGGACTTTGGCTTTGTGCCAGGGCCTGAGTTTTGCGTGTGCATTTGTCTAACTGGCATATTTGTGTATAGGGGTTGTACCTTACCACTCGGGCAGATGCACTCCGACTTTGAAGGAGCCATTACTACCAATATCACCACTATCATTTATCTATCTACATCACTACCAACGCCTTCTCCTTCTACTGCTACTACTACTGCTGCTACTATTACGACTACTATTACTATCGCTGCTGCTGCTACTGCTACTACTAAATTACTACTAGACCTTTACTAAAACCATACTTAATAGTATTACAACAACTACTACAGCCAATAGTGCTGTTGATACAACACCACAGCAACAGTAGCAGCAAAAGTAGTAGTAGCAGCAGAAGCAGCAAAAACAGCAACAGTAGTAGCAGTAAAAACAGCAGCAACAGTAGTAGTAGTAGCAGCAGCAACAACAGTAGTAGTAGCAGCAGATACAGTAGCAGCAGAAACAGCAGCAGCGCAGTAGCTTCAGCAGCCTATTCATTTCCTTGCATAGTAAGATTTAAATTTATTTATTTTTAAATTTAAAAATAGCATCTTGCAAAATGATTAATTGTAAACAGATCGTGCCAGTTGGCACTGCATCGAAAGACGAAAAAGAATCTAGACAAAGAATGTTCTCGAAAGTTCACTTCGAAGTATGTCACTACAGAAAGAACGAACATAAACCTGGAGTCTACACACAGATTAATATAGTTAACCTATTTTTTTTTTTTTTCTGTTAGACAGATGTGGGCTTTTTGCCAGGTCGACTACAGTTTTTGTTAGTTTTGGCAAGCAGAATTGCATAAAAAATATCAACACTCCTAGTGGGGTTGTTAGTTTTGGCAACGGCAACCTGATGCGGTGCAGATGTGTTGCTTGCGGAGATATTTATAACTTTACAGAATAGTTGCCTTGTGTGTTGACCTAGTTGCGTCACTTCGTCGCTTACATTAACGGATGCACACGCAACACTCAGGTTGTGGAACAGGACTGCAGGCCAGAAGTAGATGAACTTTCCGCCAGAGTTTACAAACGGTGAACAAGAAGAAGAAGACTATCTATTCACAACCACCACCACCATCATCATCATCATCACCATCATCGTCAATGTCGAATAAGCAAGAAAACTTTTTTTTTTTTTTTTTAATTTTTGAAGTCACAAGTATGCGGTTTAACCGATGGATCCTGAAAAATTCAATGGACAGCGAATAAGAATTGTTTTTATGCGTAAAAAAAAAAAAAAACTTAAACGCACATAAATAATTACAAACATAAGCCATTAAAAAAAAAAAATTTGAAACCTGGACAGATTAATTGAAATTGTGACAGAGTAAGACAACGCGAGAAGAAACCTTCACATCCTTGAATGTTGAATGTTTGAATCGACATCACACCACTCGGGACACCCCCATAAGCACTCTGTCCCCATCTTCAGCAGCAAGCGAAAAGTTAAAATTCCGATGGTACCAGTAACTGTCTGATTGTATATCCGTCTCGCCTTTTCCCTGAGTGTCGAGCGTCGACCAGATCCCCTTGTAACTCCTCGCAGTGCCATTCTCCTCAGACTGTAATGATCTATCTGTGCGACCGCACGGTGTAACTCGCTCCCAAATGGTCCTCACAACATTCAGCTTGTTATTTCATCACCCCATTTTCCAACACACCGGCATAACCTGGAGAAAATATCCAAAAGATGCTAACTACCTGGGACCTTTAAAGTGATGCCTTCAACTTTGCATGGAGCAAACCTGTCTCCACCCTTTCTTAACATGCTCTGTGTGTCAGTTACAATGACAGCATGTGTGTGATTCTCAAGCCAGCGGAAGGCAGCAGTGACTGCCTCCACCTCCATTCTCAGACCAGACGTTGTGATATCATATGTTTTGACATCTTTATGCCAGTGCATTGAAAGCTGCCCTCAGACAAATAAATACTTTTGAAGTTTGCAAGATATACACTATCACAATCACCAAAACCAGTCGACAAAATCACTAGAGTATATGTACATATTACTAATACAGGCGACCCCCCCCCCCCCAAAAAAAAACACAAAGGGAAAGGTAGTGGGGTAAACCTCTACTTCTTAACGGCAGGGGGAACCGTGTGTAAGTGTGCAGTAATAATAACAATAAATAATAATATGTTCTGGATTGGCAAATAGGCAAATAAATATAATAACACATTGAAAATAGAATGACAGATGTAAATTATTACTTTAAAAAAAAAACCTCATACTTGCACACTTTCTGGGTGGAGGGGGGGGGGCCTCAGCTCACAATTTAATGCATGGGGTTCCTCACCCCCCCCTCCCTCCCATTCTATTGGTGGAGGGGGCACTCAATGGCTCAGGGACTCCTGCCTCCGACGCCCCGGGATACCCTCAAGGGAAGACATTTTTGCAATCACCCGCCATATTTATCGCCACCCTGGCCCAATCAATACACGTTAACCCCCACCCCACCCCACCCCCTTTTCGTGGCAACCAGTTAAACGATCTGTCTGACGTCTGGAAAGGGTCGCGGTGCCTCTTTCTGCAGGGCCATAACTAGATTTTGGCGCCACAAACTCTTGGTTTCCCTCTATTGCCTTCCATGTTTAGTTTGTCCGTCAACACAGACTGTCCTCTGTGATGTTTTTCTTGCTGTTTTAGTCCTCCACTTACCCCGTTTTGGGTATCTCCCTCGTTGCTCTCTCAGATTCTCGTCGGTCATTCGCGTCTATCTCTTAAAGTAGCTGGTAATAATACTCTCTAACGCAGACTAGATGATACACACTTTTTCAGATTTTCCTAAAAGGGTTATTAGGGAAAGCAACGTGTTTTTGATCTTCTTATTCTTCTTCATCTTCTTCTTCTTCTTCTTCCACCACCACTACTACTGTTACTACAGCTGCTACTGCCGCTGCTGCTGATACTACTACTACTGCTGCTGCTACTACTGCTGCTGCTACTGCTACTACTTCAGTCTTCTTTTCCTTTATCTTCCATCTCTTCTCATTTTTTTCTTCTTCGGCCATTCACCTCTTTGTCTCCCTTCTTCTTCCTTAATCCTTCTTCATTTTCAACCTTCGCTTCCTCCTCTTCGTCGTTCAACATCTCCCCCGGCTTCTTATCGTT